>APFE031549014.1:232563-273672 GCA_000404065.3 Pinus taeda
TTCTAAATATGAAGATGCAATACATACCTTTTGTAATAGTTGTACACCATGTAGATCAAAATATTGCTCCATCTGAAGAATCCAATTTACCGGATCCTTGCCATCAAACTTCCTCATCTTGCTTTTTCTTGATTTTAGGAGCTCGATATTGAAACGATTGTAACTCTGTGATTTTAGATCTTTAAGTTCTAAAATTAGGACCGGTAGTAGCCCTCTGCGTCCTCGTTCCAATGCCACAAGTCTGATCTAAATTGGATTCTCCAAGAAAGAGTTATGCGAAATCTCCCACAGTGACCTGATTATAGACTAGTTCAGTAGAGCGAACTTGTACGACGTGCCATACGTCACTGGTTCGACCTTTCGCTCTGAAAAATAGATACAAGAAACTACAGTCCGTCCTCTTTCTATACCTTCTTACGAAATTTCAATCTGATGCTCAGAGAGAAAGTTATGACGATTTTCCCCAGGTCACCTATTTGGAATGCAATTCAGGAGTCTACAAAAAGGCAAACTTCCTCAGATCATATCTCCGCAAATATAGCGCAAAAAGTTCTGAAATTTAGACCCGATATTCAATGCGATTTCTTCTCAAATGGGTTTTTTTTTTAGCTTCTGAAACATCGCAGAAAAAAAGTTATTACGAAAATGCCACGATGACCTGATTGGAGCAGCGAAACCCTAGAATCCAAAGCTCTGATACCAAATGTTATGAAACCAGCTCAAGAAAAGATAGAAAAGATAGATCAATGCCTTAGAATTCAGCCTCTTCGAGGGGGCAACCTCCTTTACATTACATAAATGAACAATTTTGGATGATACAAATGAAAAGAACTCCTTTCTATATATAGGAGTCTAAGGGGTCATAACATAATCAGAGCCTACATAACAATAATAATGTAAGGGCACAATAATAACATAGTGGGCTTCTATGGGGCACAATAATAACAATATGGGCACTGCATGGGTACATCAATATAATAAGTGGGTTGTACTATTAACAGTAAGGGGTTACACTAGTAGTATAGGGGCCTAACATTCTATCATAAGGTCACAAACAACCCCAACAAGTCCTGCAATAGTCAATGATCCTTGCTTCTCCATACAAGGTCTCATCATATACATCCATGGTAAGATGCTCCCTTAAATCGGCAAACTGATTTTTCCCTTTCCTGCATACGGTTCACCTACCAATTGCTCAAGTGAAACACAAGTATCAATAGAACTTACATCATCATCAGGAGGTTCCTCCATAGGAGTATCCTCATCCATCCATGTTTGCAAACTGCATGATCCTGGTCCAACTTGATCAACGTCAAGTTCATCCTCCATCGTTGTCACATCTGCAACATCCTCAACTATCACGGCTTCCTCTTCCTTGTTAGCACAATCTACAACTTCATCTTGATCTATTGTCCAACCAAGTTGAAAAAGTTCGTCTTCAACATTCTTTTTCAAGACTTCAAGTTCCTTTCGAATCCGAGGATTCTCTTCTTTCATCCACTTCAACCTGTATAAGGTAAGCAAGAGCTTCCCTTCGCATTCTTCCAAACTTGCCATTCTTTGTCATTCAGCTTGGCCCTAGCATAATACTTCACCTTTGCTAAACCTGTTTCACCATTCACCAGCTTCACCAAGTTCTCTACAATCATGAACCAGCTCTTGTTCCACTTGTATGTGAAACCAACTTCCTTCATCTGCAAGTATCTGCTTCCACTGTCATCAACTGTCAAGTTTCTTCAACCCTGAATCAGCTTCAATACCATCTGCACTTCGTCATGAGCAACCTTGCTCCGATACCAATTGTCACGCCCCTAGGCCTACGGTAGTCTTCCAACCATACTTGGCGAGGTGCGGCACCACCGAACACTTTCTTTTCACCAATACTTATGTTCATGGACTACACCTAACCATTAGTCTACTTAGTTTGTTTTTCACAACCAAGTAATTATTATGTTTCCTTTATACCAATGAACACCCATACACATTCATTATCATCAGCAATTATACATGAAGAACACAATTGCATAGTATAAAGGGTGGGGCAACTCCCTAAACAATGAGTCTGCCCGAATAATATGTTATACAAACTTGACAAGTTTACAATGCTTCACAACTATACTTGGAAACCCCAAGTTTCATACTTAGCCAATTTTACATCAAGGCCACACCTTCGTGTGCCAACCAAGTTCCTTGTCTGAGTTGAGCGGGTGCGCCCTCACATTGGACTGCCAACTGCACTCCTCAACCAAACTTCGTTCACCTTGTATGACGGGCGGGCGACCTACCCGGGTCACCCAAGTCACCTTCATTTGCTCCTACACAGCGAGCAGGCGACCTCACCTGAGTCCCCGTTCACCTCCGTGTTTAGCCTTACACGATGGGTGGGCGACCTACCTGAGTCACCTGTGCATGCCTTCGCGCAACCGACGGCAACCTCACCTGAGAATGCCTTTGAACGATGGGCGGGCGTGCCCTCTCACGAGTTGCCACCCGCACCCAATGACCGACGCCTTCACTTGAGTTCCACCGCGCTGTTTACTTCTGCACGAACGATGGGCACCTTCACCCACGTCCTCGCCTTTCACCCAAGTCCGTGTGCTTGCCTTCATGTGGAGCTGCCCAAGGTTGGGTGCATTAGAACTGCGCCTTCCCTTTCTGCTCTCTACCTTCCTCTTTGTACCACACTTGCTATGAGAGAGTTGTTCGCATTTCGTTGATGTTCAAATGAATCTCCATCGTACTAATATATATGCTACATGCATGGTGAGCCATCTCCACGGCCGACCTGCATTATATTTCCACCGACGCCCTTCGTTTGCTTTTATCGTTTGGTCAACCTATTTCCAATGCCCCAAACGCAACTATACTTCATCGTTGGCTTGACAAGTGAATGCCCATGCAATCCACCGTATAAATATGTTCTCCCTCCTCTTCTCATGCACATTATAACCATGTTCTCCATGCACACTTCAGTCGTAGGACTTCACACTCTGCCTTTTCCACTTCGTTCATTCAACACCGAACTCGGTCGCACATCGGGTGGGCGTGCCAAGGACCACAGGTCCTTACATAATCCCTCCCATATGATTATGGTTGTATCTCTGTTGTTCTACCAGAAAACATGCAATGTCTAAGAATATTTGTTGTTCCTCTTCATTGAGGGAATCATAACTAATTTTAAGCTTTTCCTCTATCTTTTGGGGAAGCATTTGTTGAAGATAGTCCAATTCCTCTTCCCACTCAATTATATATTTTCCATAAAGAAGTGCCCCAATTACTTTCAGTTATAGGGGCAATCCTTTACAAGATTCTAAGAACTTATCAACCAGAGATTCAAAGCCTGGAAATGGATAAGGCTGGCTGAAGGCATGGGAGCAGAAGAGTTCTAGAGAGTGTTGTATGTCAAGCTCAGTGAGTGTATAAATTGCTGATTTTTCTACTCTTGAGATTTTGAGAACATCCTTATATCTAGATGTAATCAATATTAAGGTACCTGAATGGAGATCATGAATTTGAACAGGTAAAAGTGCTTGGACCTGATCCTCATCATCTACATCATCTAGGATGATTAAGGCATGAGAGGATTTGAGAGCCTCTATGAGCATGTCTTTACCTCTGTCAACATTGTTTACCTGCTTATCCAATCTAGTCAAGCTTTTATTGAACTTTTAGCTTCTTTATCTTTGACGTTGGATAAAAGTTAGGCTCTATGATAACCGAATTTCTTTGTTTTGCCAAAGTTGTCTTTCCCATGCCACATAACTCCACGATGCCCAAGATCCTCAAAATCTTTTAGCTTGTAATCTAAACCTGTTGGGTATTCTGCTACGTACAAATTTGGGCGCAATTTTGGAATTTTCACCATTTCCAACAGACATTTAACCACCTTATCAAGCAGATCCAACACCAATTCCTCTATAGTTATTCAGATGAAAATAAAGAGAAATAGTGAGAAACAAACGTCTATGTCTATTTACCAAACATAGAATGGAAGGGTTGAGTTCTTACGGGTTGAGTCCAACACAAACCCTGTGTTGTTCACCACCTGAAGAATAGCGTTTTTCCATTTTTCAGTGGTGTTGGAATCGTATCCCCTTTTTTTGGTTAGGGTTTGTAGAGCTCGACTATTATTTCCATCGGTCTATCATAGATCAGCAGGAGTGACACTGTAAAACACTGGAATAATGGGAGTCTTTGACTCCAACATAGAAAGGATCTCATTTAGGAACCAACTTGATTTAGCATACCTAGGAGAAAAGATGACCACATTGATGAATGTAGTTTTAATGGCATTTTCCAGGAAAATTGTATCCCGGTTGCAACTCGTCTTGATCTAGAAAGGCAGTGAATCCATTTGAAAGAAGGCGAAGGTACAGAGATCTGGCGAAGGTTTTCTTCACATTAGGCCCATGGTGAATCGTACGACCAATAGCTGTTCGAATGGGCGGCGGAGGAGGAGGATGTAGCCATTGCCAATTGAAAAGAAAAAATAGAAATGGTAGTGGTCGTAGACGCTATGGACGCAATTTGTAGAGGAAATGAGTGAAGTGTTTAAAAATTGAAGGGAAGATTGGTGTGCATCGGTATAATTATACACACATTATACCTTCGCCTATGGCGTTTGTGCAGCCGTCTGTCTTTTCCAATTTAGAACCCTACTGTGGGCTTTCGGTTGTAATTTCTGCGCACTTGTTTTTTTTACTTTTTTTAAAAGTTAAGAACCCTACTGTGTGCCTTCGCCTGTGGTTTTTGTGCGCTTGGATTTTCTTTTGTTTCTTTCTTCTTCAATTGAAAACCCTTTGTAATGCCTTAGCCTGTAGTTTCTATGTGATTGTCTATTTTATTTTTAATTAAGAACCCTACTGTCCCACAGTCCACCAATTTGCAGAGAAATGCACTTGCCTTTGTCTTTTAATTATGAACCCTAATGTGTGCCTTTGCCAATAGTTTCCACCCCGCCCTGCGGTGCATTAATAAACCTATAGGGGTGGAAAAAGGGTTTCCATTTCTACGCCCTGGTCTCTTTTTTTTTTCATTTAAATTAAGAACTGTACTGTGTGCCTTATCATATAATAATTTAGGCCGTTCCTATTTCCACCTCTATAGCATTATAAATGCTATGTCCTTACACCCTCCTGACAGCACCCTTGACGTCATTGCCTGCTTACATCTGGAAACTCGGGCCTGACCATGGATCATGCATGTTACATGCATCCATCTCTGGGGATTATCACTGCATTAATGTTATTCAAATAACGAGCCCATTTGAATTCGAATTCAATCTCGGCTGGCAGCGTTCGCGGTTCGACTCCGACCGCTCTATCATTAAATGTCACCTCTGGTAGGGTTGACAGCTCAACTCCACAGCTCCACCATTCAATGTCACTTACCATTATTGAATGTCACCTCTGGTACAACGTTTTAAACTTAGATTTCAAGCCCGCTCGAGATTTTTGAATTAAAAACTTGGTAGTCCCGCGTAATTTTTTTTTGAAATGAATAGAAATTGTTTCTATGGTTATTTCTATGCAATATTATTATTGTGATTTATGACATCCCTGTGACTCTCAATAAGTAAGACAGGTCTTTGAAGAATAGCGGTGTTGGAACTATTTATATTCAGGTTTTGGTTTTGAATTTTCTGACAATGGGTTTGGAGGATGACAATGAAAATGCCCATGGCTCTGTAAGGCCCTTTTCCAGTAGCAGCAGCAGCAACGACAGTGGACATCACGCCGGGGGTGAGATTTTTGTGTGTTTTCAGTCGAGGACTCATATGAATTTACTTCTGAAGCTGATTCTCCGCCTGGGCCGAAGCGACAACTCGGCCAATAGACTGAGGAGCGGCACCAATAGAGGGAAATCGAGTCCTATGATTGTGATGTAGACGAACATGCGCTCGGAAGGGAGGAACAATATTTCAGAGTATGAAAGTGAGGAACTGTCATCGCCCAAAGTGACCTGCGATGGACAGGTGAGAGTGAAGTCACGGTAGTGCAAGAGCTGCAGTCTGTGATGGCTAAGATTGAGAAACTGCACGGGGAAAAAAAGAGGAAGATTTTTTTTTCCAGGGCTGGTAAATTAGGAGGCAACCTAGATTCGAGTCCCGGCAGCTCACTGCAGCAGCCAAAGTGGAGCCAGGTCGTGGGATTGAAGACATTCATGAGGAGCGTGTTTGAAAGGCTGAATTTTCAACACTGGAATTTCATAGCTAGCTTTATGTGAATACTTGTGAATGTTTTCGCTCCTCTTGTTTATCACAATACTCTTAACAACATTCCATTCTCTTAACCGAAATAATAGCATGGGTTTTTCTTTCGCGTGAGCATAAGCTCTGTATAGCTTTCTAGGACGAAAAATTGGTTTTGATGTTCCCAATTCTTAAATTGATTTTCTCAAGAACAATGTTTTGTGCCTGCTTGATTATACTTATGTTTCCTTTCTTCTAAAAAAAATCATCCATCCATTTCCACTTATGTTTCTTCGGCAACGTCTAAGTCCTGTTGTTTTCTTGCAACTGTGTTTAAAAATAATTTTTCACTGGCGTGTTAGATGTAGGGCACAACAACGACGATCGTGTCATCCCACACTCCTTTCCATTCCATTCCCTTCAATCTAATTAAGTCTATGTTACAGAATTTTCAATTTTTTTTTAAGAATTAAGCTTTTACAAAATTAAAAGGAAGCATCTTATCGTTAATTACATGACTGCACTATTTATCCTTCTCCACTATTATAATATAAGATAATATATCATTTCTTATAGTTTAGCTTTTTATGATATATAATGTATTGAGAGGGACTTTAAAAAAGAAAAACACGTTTTATTTTTAATATTTTAGTTAGTAAATATATCATTTATGTTTATACTATAACGTTTATTAGTATGTTTGATTAATTATTTATTAAAATAAATATATTTGAAGTTATAAGCTATTCTTACAATTTAAATATTTAAATTAAATATCTATATTTAATATTAATTTTTACTACAAACTTTATTCTTAAGATATGTATAATAATAAATTTTTTCAATGATAAATTTTAAACTTTCTGCATATCTGCGCTTCACCCTACACATTTAAAGCCACTTTCACCCTTAAACATTTCAAGCCACTTTGGAAGTTATATGTATGTGGAATTCTATGGTTTTATTTGGAATTTCGCCTTTTTTTTAATACAAGTAATTTAATAATTTTATTAAATATTGTCATTTTGTTTATATTTTATATCTATATTATTTTTTATGTAATTGAGAATATAAATTATCTTTATTTAATAACAATGATTATTAAAAATTAAAAAATAATTTTATGGGCATATAAAGTAGACCATGATAATGTGTTTTGTTAAGATACTTCATGGTGAAAAGGTCACTCATTGAAAACTTTGTAGGTAGAAATCTGGTCACGCTAAGGGCTAGTGTGGCCTAAGCTGAGCTCGACCATCGGGTGATTTTGACAACTTAAATGCCCTTGAGTCATGGCTACTCAAGCCATTGGTCACGACTCACTTTACCAAGAAAAAAAAAAAAAATTCAACACACAAATATATATTATATTATTAAGTATATTTATATATTATTATATTATTATATATTATTATATTATTTATATTAACTATATACTTACTTTGTGGACATTGCAAAAATTGACAACCAAGGTTTTTTGTTTTGGGCTACAGGTTCTCTTCTTTCTCAAAGTAATGGAGGTTTTCTTACTTTTTACCCTACTTATCTTGGGAAATCACTATTTAAAGCCTTCAACATAGGCTTGACCGAGAAGGTTTTTTGTTGACAACATTAAAACTGGGCTTCCATCGTGGAAGAAGGGCATGGTGTGGGTAGGGTAGGAGTTTGATATGGACGATTACCTTTCCCCTGTGCAGATGGAAGATGAGGAACTGCTTGACTACAAGTTTGACGAAAATGACAACCAAGACATTTGGGTTTAGTCGCCAAATCGATCAGAAAAATGTAGTGAGAGAAAGGGGAGCTCGAATTTGGAGAACGTTTCCTCTGGTAAGGGTGTATATTACATATCGAAGAATTACCCACCTGGTGGTTCATAAAACCTTACCCCATTGGTACTGATGTCGGGCTTGGAAACTCTATGGAAGTCTAGCCCTATTGAGAAGTCTTGGGACAAGGTTTCATCGCCCATCAATGGAGAAGTGTGGACCCATGTTTCCCAATGCAAGCATTTTTGTCTTCCTCAACCTGCGTAAAAGGACTCGAACCCTGGTTTTTAGCATCAAACCTTACCCCATTCGAGTGTTTTGGAACAAGTGAAGGAATCCATCTTGCAGAGGTACTTTCAATTTCCCCATCCCCCCAAGGTACATCTTTCCAATCACTTCTATGTAGAATTTTCCATGAACTAATAGTTTTGACGAAAGAGGCAAGTATAAACAAAGGGGAAACATATGCAAACCCCTCAAACAGGAAGCCTATAACAGTTTAAGAAGGAGAAGTGCTTCAATAGCTAGTTCGAGAAGCTCTAGGCAAGAAGAAAAAAAACCAATGTATAAATCATGTAACAACATAAAGGGTGTCTTTGGTTGTGAGGCAGGGAAAATTATAAGAAAAAAAATTGTCCTAAAGCTTTTAAACCTTCACGAATCTTAATCATCCCCAAATTGCAAATTATAAAATGTTTGTTCATATCTTTGTAAAAACATGAAAGTTTATAATAGTTTTATATATAGTGTTTATAAAATTTTGGCAATTTTTAACGTAAAAGAATGTTATACTATAAAATTTAGGCAAATCGTTTTTTGAAAAAATGGAAATTAGCGAATATTTCTTTTAGAAAACCCATGGAAAATTAGCCCACATGCAAATATTAGCCCCTAAAATTTTCCATGTTGTAGGGGGAGACGTAGTTGTGCATCAAGTATAAGATCTAGCCAGGAAGTTGTTGGTTGGAAGGGTGTGAGGGTAGAAATTCGGTACTCCCTTCCTCAGAGCATGGGCAAAGGAAGGGGTGAAATAGATTGTTAAAAACCATTTGGTGGTCGACATTTTGCTTCGGGGTTGGATACATTTGATATTCCAGAATGAGAAGGATGCAAAAGTGGTATTTGCAAAGTGAGAGTGCTTGAATATTGTGCCTATATGGGTAAGAATTCTAGATCTACCATCCCATCTTTGACATGATTTTGTCTTCCTTCATATATGGAATACACTGGGGACTTACCTATAGCATGATCATTCTTATTTGGCTCCGGGAGGCAAGTCAATGGCATAAATCTTAATAAATATTGACCTTACGGAAGGTTTGGCTGGGGATATGGTTATTGTTTAGGAGGAGGACAAACCCCTAGTTTTAGACTACAAAGACATACCATTTCGATGTAGGAGGGAGTCATCAACATGGCCAAAGATTTTATGCTTACATTTCAAAAGAGGGAGAAAAAACCCTTGGTGTAGTTCAGAATAGAGGCTAACCTAGCACCTTGTGACCATCACATAAAATATAAAATTTAATAAATATAAAAATTAAATTGTGACTGCTATATATATAGAAAACAAGATGATTTTTTTTGGAAAGGATTTATATTTGAGATTCTTTAAGAGTAAGTGTTTAAATAGAGCATTAAACGTCCCATAATTCATCCATATATATGTGCATATATGGAAGATATGTGCATATATAGAAACTGTGTATATATGGAAGATATCCACATATACGAAAGTTGTGCACATATAGAAGATACGTGTGTATACAAAAGTTGTGCATATACAAAAGTTGTAAATACACAGAAGTTGTGCATATATAGAAGATATGTGCATATCAATTTTATGGTCCTATCTGTATATGCGCATATATTCTGTATATTCACAACTTTCACATATGTGCAACTTATGTATATGCACAACTTCTGTATATGCACATATCTTTCGTATATGCTCAACTTCCGTATATGCCATATCTTCCGTATATACACAATTTCCATATATTCACTTCTGTATACGTGCATATCTTCCATATATGTGCATATATACAAAATATATGTGATACACAAGAAGTGCATATATAAAAGTTGTGTGTCTTCCATATATGCACATCTTTCGTATATGCACATATGTGAAAGTTGTGCATATATAGTAGATGCGCATATATAGAAGATGTGCATATATGGAAGTTGCACACATACATAATATACATGCATATACATAAATTGTGCACATATGGAGATTGTCGTATATGCATATTACGAAAGTTTCACATTACTTCTATATATCTGCAACTTCCATATATGTGCATTTACGGAAGTTGCACATATATGGAAGTTTCACGTATACAAAAGTTGTGCACATCTTCAACTTTCGTATATACATAGCCTCTATATATGCACATATATTTTATATATGCACAACTTTTGTATATGTTTCATACATGTGTAACTTCCTTATATGCACATATATGAAAGTTGTTCATATACGAAAGATATGTTCATAGTTGGAGTTGTTCATATACCAAAGATATGTGATAGAGAAAATGTTTATATACTGAAGTTGTGTGAATTTTATGTATGCACAACTTCCGTATATGCGTATATCTTTTGTATATGCACAACAATTTCAATATATGCGCATATATTCCATATATGTGAAACTTCCGTATATGCACATATCTTCTGTATATGCACAACTTTTGCGTATGCATATTACAAAAGTTGTGCATTGCTTCTTTATATTGAATGAATATAGGTGACATTGAATGACGGAGTTGTCGGAGTCGAGTCATGTACCCTGCTATAGACACCATGGTGATGCATGGACATGTTTTTTTGGTCTTGCCATGCACTAAGTTAATGATTGGCTTAGTGACTCGTTGTTAATATCTGCCATCTCCTAATATCTACCTATCTACGAAAAAAAACCATAATTTACTGATATTTTGAATGGCACATCAATCAACGGGAAGTTGAAACACGTAGTCTATTGTCTAGATAAGAGAATAGTTAATGGAATTTATTGACTAGGTACATTTGAAGAACTGAAGCAAAAAAGTGTAACTTTCCACTTCTCATTATTCACAGATGATGTATTGTACTACAAATTACATTTAAATATACAGTCTAATGTGATGATGCATAGGAAGATGGAGCTCCACTCTGAAGCTCCGCATGGATTAGGTTAGGGCTACAATTTCGCATTGCAGTCACTACTGTAGCTCTTGTCTTCAACCTGCAGTGTGGCACTATCACCGTGAAGGTTTGCGGATTGCTGCCAACCTCATCTCCAGACCCTTACCCCTGATACAGTTTATGTCTATAGCTTGTTAGAATGGAGATTGGTTTTGTTGATTATTCGGTTGACCCGAATCCCTATGAACCTATTTGGTCACACCCTCATGCAACACTAGAAGTGTCGGACTATGGACCACCATGCGCACCTCCACCATCGTGGATAGGATCGCCATCTGTCCTTGCAGATCCCGACACCTTAATGCCCTACAAACCATTCACTACTCTCTCCATTGCCTCTCCAGGTCTCAACTGCCCACCTCTTTCACCTGACACCCTCAATCATTTGGTCTCCTGGATAACCCCCTCCCCATATTCCGACCTCCCTTCACCTGATACCTCCCATCAACCTTCCTTGTTTGTCCCTCCCTCTTCATTAGGGTTTATTCCTACTAGTGGATTACCTGCCCAGTCTCTGATCTAATCTACCCTCCCTAACCCTACTCTGATCCGGGGTGGTCTTCTATCCCATCCCGTTGTTTTGACATTTTGACCGTCAATCCTCAGAATTGTACCCTCACCTCACAGGCGGACATACAGGGTTCATGAGATCCCTTTCGGAACCATTCGATGACTCCCCAATCCGACAAGGCGAAGAAGAACAAGTGTGCCAAGACATCTCACAGGGACCTCTCTCTCTGTTTTGGGGAAGGTGTCAATATGGGTGAAGTGGTGGACACAACGAATAGGGTTCTTTTGGGTCGTGTTAGGGGCAAAACTTATCCTGCTGCACGCCTTCATCTCTAGGTTATGGAGATTTGGGGAAATTTTCTTAAGGAACTTCCGGCTATCACCACTTTGGCGTGAGGATGGTTCACTCTCACTTTTCACAGGGAGGAGTACAATGAATGGATTTTGTCTTGTTATTGGCACATCAAATTGGCTCAAGTGCTTCTTAAGATATGGAGCCCTCTTTTCGATCCAGAGCAAAAACAATTAGGTGTTGGACTGGTTTGGGTTTGCCTACCTGGTCTTCCACTACACTTTCCGTTGAAAGATATATTTACTCGCATTGGTAATTCCCTGGGAACTTACTTGGACCATGATAAGCCCAATACCACTTAAGGCAATAAATCACTTCCTTGTATCCTGGTTCACCTATATACCACGGAAGGGCTGGAAGAGAAGATTATACTTCAATGGAGACATTTCACCCGTATACGAATTCTTGATTATGAAAGGGTCCCTTTCAGGTGCAGAAGGTTTCATAAGGTTGGACATCTTTTCAAATATTTCCCTTTAGTAACTTCAACTTCGACATCATCGCCTTCTAAAGGCACAAATGTTCCGAGACCTATGGCATCTCCAGTAGGCGATCAGACTCCTTGCTCTACCCGATCGCAGACAACTGATGGGGGCACCACTCAACCAACCTTTTCTGTCTCTCCTCGACCACCCTCTCCGTCCATGACAAGATCTCAAGCCGTTGCTACAAGCACTCTTTCCTCGGGCACTCTTTCTCCTCTTTGCTCCTTCGTTTTTTTATCTTGTACTGTATAGAAATTACATGTTGCATTTGCATCCATTGCTCGCATGTCTACATCTCCCCTCACTTGTCCCTTGGACCTACCGAACACTACTTTTTCTACTACCCCACCTTTTGTAACTGGTCCATCCATCACCTCTTCTCCGGAACCCTCCACTTCCTCTCGGCTATCTCATCCATATAGCCTCCACTCTCAAGTATCTCTCCCACCTGAGCCATCTGGGATTGTCCTTATCTTCCCTCCAAAATACAACAAGATCCCTTGGGGGTGCCCATCATTAATCACGAAAGCTATTATCTTAGCTAGGGCAGACGTGGCCCTAGGTAGACAATCCACTCTTGACAGGGTTCTTAGAGCAAAGAACACCCTCTCTTGGTCTCAACAATGAAGTGGATGTCCTTCAACTACAGAGGGTTGGCTAACTGTATCCTAGTTCACCTATATACCATGGAAGGGCTGGAAGAGAAGAATATACTTCAATGGAGACATTTCACCAGTATACAAATTCTTGATTATGAAAGGGTCCCTTTCAGGTGCAAAAGGTTTCATAAGGTTGGACATCTTTTCAAATATTTCCCTTTAGTAACTTCAACTTCAACATCATCACCTTCCAAAGGCACAAATGTTCCGAGACCAGTGAGCGATCAGACTCCTTGCTCTACCTGATCGCAGGCAACTGATGGGGGCACTACTCAACTGACCTTTTCTGTCTCTCCTCGACCACCCTCTCCTTCTTCACTAGGTTGTTGTAATCTGTGAGTTGAGATTTAGATGCTAGGCTTGAAATTGATCCAACATGAAGATCCATCCTACAATAAACCCCCATATTAGCAAGTCAGTCCGCAATTTTATTCCCTTCCCTTCGAATATGCTTTAAAGTGATTGCTCTATTAGAGGAGAGCCAACATTCAATAAGTTCAAGCCTTTTTGCCATTCTCCAGTTATTGCTCACTTTGCTAGAGGAAGATCCTTGCAGGATTTTTGTGACCATATTTATGATGATCTGGGAATCGCCCTCGATTATGAGTGGGAAGAAACCTTTATCTTGCGGAAGAATTAGTCCCTACCAGAGACCTTCCAGTTCTGCCGAGTTATTGGTATCCCATCCCTTTGAACCTAAGAAGGTTAAAAGAGTAGCCCCCTTGTGATCTCTGAAAATCCCTCCAAAGCCTGAATTTCCTGGGTTGCCTTTCGAGGCGCCATCAACATTTAGCTTGTACATATGCATAGGGGGAGGTAACCATTTTTGACGTAAATGGTTCCTTAGAGGCTTTGTTCCTTTGATAAGCTGTTCTTGCTTGCATTGGAAGTTCCAATTGGCCCATATGGATTCTTCTTGGGGGTTAGTTGGGAGATCCTCCTGATACCAGGTTTTGAGAGATATGATTTCCTCAATATTTTGGCAGATTATTTTCCAGATATCTTCCAGCCGCATAGAGTTATACTTAAATATTCTGCCGTTTCTCTCCTTCCATATGGCCCACATGAGAAAGCCCAGAATGAGCTTCCAAAGGAAATTTAAAATCTTTCTTTGATAAGGGTTATGATCCCAGTTGCGCACAGTGGCAATGGTGTCTCCATGAGTTCTTCCTTCCTTTTGGCAACGGAAACTGACCTTTTCCCAGAGCTTGCGCGCAGTCTGACAGGACAGCATTAGATGCTTGATGTTTTCCTCCTTTTGTCTGCAATTAGGGCATATTGAGGGCCCATGAAAGTTCCTCTTTTTGAGATTATCCCACGTGAGAATCTTGTTATGACATAGGAGCCAGAGAAAGGTGGAGATTTTCGGCCATATGGAAGGGTCCCAGATTATGCTCCAGAGAGGATCTTTCACTGTATGTGCCTTGATAATGATATTATAGGCCTCTCTCGTAGAATAGGTACCTCTTTCTTCATATCCCCACCGAAGAATGTCCTTTTCATTAGAATGCTGAATTCTTCTTTTTGTTAATTCTATGTCTAGAATTTGTTGGACTTGTGTCGAGCCCTATCTTAAAATCTGATCTGCCTTGAGCCATTCTCGGTACTCTTGGGTTGGTGAATTTCTCCAGAAGTTTTTCACCTTATCATAAGATTGCATCTCCTGCTCCAGGGGTTGAGTAAGAGGGATTTGGTCCTTTAATTTGGGCATCTGCTGCCATGAATCTTCCCAAAATCTTGCAGTGTTGCCATTCTTCACTTCCCAAAAGCTGTGCTGCTAAATGAGATTCTTGTGCTGCTTGGCCGAGTTCCATATAAGGGAACCCATGCTAACTTATGATATTCTTATTAGTTCCTCCGCTGGGTAATTCCTTGCATACTTAGCCGTCCACAGAGAGGCCCAAAGGGTGAGAGGCTCCGTAAGCCATTTCCACCAGATTCTAGCTCCCATGATCTCATTTCTTTGAGAGGGATCCCTTAAACCAATACCACCCCCTTTCTTTGGTAGACAAGCAGTGTCCCATTTGACCAGAGCCCACTTTCACTTGTGACCATTACTGCCCCAGAGAAAAGATCTTTGGAGAAGCTTGATTTCTTTGAGAACCCATTTGGGTGCTGCAAAGATGGAGAAGAGGTATAGCGGCATAGCCTGAAGTACTGCTCTTATGAGGACAAGTCGACTCGCCATATTTAGAGATCTATGAGTCCAAGAGGATAGCCGCGCCTCCAGATTCTCTAAGAGGATTTCCCAAGAGGAGTGCTTTAGGGCTGAGGTAGTCAGAGGAGCACCTAAATATTTGGATGCGAGGGTAGCAATGGAGAATCCTAGAATATGGGCTATAGCTTCCTGAGTTAAAGAAGGATTAGGGAAAAAGAAGATCTGAGATTTGGATTTATTGATAGAGGCACCTGAGGCTTTCGAAAAGTCCGACAAAAGGGATTTGAGCAGTCGGGCTTCCTGGACCGAGGGATGCCCAAAAAGCATGTTGTCATCAATGAATTACTGGTGTGTGAAGGCTGGAGAGTTATGAAAGGATAGGCCTTTGAGACAGAGGGATTGTTGAGCTGATTTAATACTTCGGCCTAATCCTTCTGCCATGATAACGAACAAGAAAGGGGATAGAGGGTCTCCCTGCCTAATTCCCCGGGAAGGATGAAAAGGAGATGAGGGTATACCATTGACCAGAATAAAAAAGAAAGAGGAAGAGATGAGGCTCATGACCCATCTGACCCAGGGAGAAGCGAATCCAAAAGCAATTAGAACTTTTTTAATATACATCCAACTTAGGCTATCAAAGGCGTTTGAGAGATCTAGTTTGAGGAGCATACCTGGCTTCTTCGAAATCTTCAGGGAATGAATTATTTCATGAGTTAAGATGATACCATCGGTGATCTGTCTACCTTCAACATATCCAGATTTCTCAGGCGAGATGATGAGAGGAAGCAACAGTTTGAGCCTGGAGGCAATGATTTTGGAGACAATCTTATAGATTATGTTACATAGTGCGATAGGCCTGTACTTGTCAGGTGTGCTTGGCATGTCCACCTTGGGAACCAGGGCTATGAACATTTCATTCACCCCCGGAAACATCCATCTTAAGGATCGCGACTCCTCAACCACTTGCTAGACTTCCATCTTGATCAAATCCCGGAAATTGTGAAAAAAGTTTGAGGTAAATCCATCCGGGCCTGGAGCCTTTCTTGCTTTCAGTTGTCGAACTGCTAGTTCCACCTCTTGTAAGTACACAGGCTTGAGAAGTAGTTGGTTATGCTCTTCTAAGATAAGTTTAGGAATGTTTTGAGTAATTTTTTCTATAGCTGTGATCTATCTGCAATTGGCTCGCGATGTATTTGCTTGAAGCAATTGAGGAGCTCGCTTACAATTTCTTCGTGCTTTTCCACTTTGACGCTCTGCTCATTCTGAATATGAGTTACGTTATTGTTCATTCTGCGTTGGATTGTGGTACTATGAAAAAATTTAGTGTTTTTCTCTCCATCTTTAAGCTATCTGACTCTTGATTTTTGCCTCCATAACGTTTTTTCCTACTTAGCCCTTTTTGTGAGTTGTGCTTCAATAAATTTTTCCTGTTTTGATAGGTCCTCTGAGCGGCCTTCAGTAATAATCCTTTGTTGCAATTGCTTCATTTCCAGCTCGAGGGCATCCTGAGCCTGGAAGATATTACCAAAAGAAGTTTGATTCCAGAGTTTGATCTTGCTTTTGAAGTGCTTAAGCTTTTGCTGGAATTGGAACTTTTTTGAACCTGGAGGAGGGGAAAAATTGTTCCATTCTGAATTGATTAAGCCTTGGAAATCCAGATGAGACATCTAGAAAGCCTCAAAGCGGAACGGTCTGCGGATCAGATTGCCAGGACGCGACCAATGGAGGGAGATGGGCCAGTGATCAGATCCTGAAAGAGGCAAAATGGAGGCTGCGAAGTCTCCACCAAGATGAATAGCATTGTCTAACAGCAAGAACCTGTCCAGACGAGAAGCAATCTGCTGCTTACCTGCTCTCCTATACGGAAATTGCGCATATACGGAAGATATGCGCATATCTTCCGTATATCCCTAACTTTCTTGTATGTGCATATCTTCTGTATATGCACGTCGTTTATGTATCTGCATCGTATATGCGCAAATTCAATATACAGAAATTGCGCATATATGGAAACTGTGCATATACAGAAGATATGCGCATATGCGGAAATTGCGCATATATGGAAGATATGCGCATGTCTTCCGTATATCTCTAACTTTCCTGTATATTGATATCTTCCGTATATGCACGTCGTTCATGTATCTACACCATAGATGCACAAATTCCATATACAGAAATTGCGCATATACGGAAACTGTGCATATACGGAAGATATGTGCATATACGGAAATTGAGCATATAAGGAAGATATGCGCATATCTTTCGTATATCCCTAACTTTCTTGTATGTGCATATATTTCGTATATGCACGTTGTTTATGTATCTGCATCGTATATGCGCAAATTCAATATACAGAAATTGCGCATATACGGAAACTATGCATATACGGAAGATATGCGCATATACGGAAATTGCGCATATACGGAAACTGTTCATATACGGAAGATATGCGCATACCTTCCGTACATGCACAATTTCCGTATATGCACAATTCTATATATGGAATATGCACATATATGATGCAGATACATGAATGACGTGCATATACGGAAAATATGCACATACAGGAAAGTTAGGGATATATGGAAGATATGCGCATATCTTCCGTATATGCCCAATTTCCATATATGCGCAATTTTTGTATATGGAATTTACGCATCTACGATGCAGATACATGAACGACGTGCATATAACGAAGATATGCACATACAAGAAAGTTAGGGATATACGGAAGATATGCACATATCTTCTCTATATGCCCAATTTCCATATATGCGCATATCTTCCGTATATGCACAATTTCCGTATATGCGCAATTTCTGTATATGAAATTTGTGTGTATACGATGCAGATACATAAACGAAGATATGTACAAATTCCAGATACAGAAATTACGCATATACGGAAACTGTGGATATACAGAAGATGTGCGCATATACAGAAATTGGGCATATACGGAAGATATGAATATCTTCCCTATATGTGCATATCTTCCCTATATGTACGTCGTTCATGTATCTACATTGCAGATGCACAAATTTCATATACAGAAATTGGGCATATACAGAAACTGTGCATATATGGAAGATGTGCGCATATACGGAAATTGGGCATATACAGAACATATGCGCATATTTTCCGTATATCCCTAACTTTCGTGTATGTGCATATCTTCCGTATATGCAGGTCGTTTATGTCTCTGCATCGTATATGCACAAATTCAATATATAGAAATTGCGCATATACGGAAACTGTGCATATACGGAAGATATGCGCATATATGGAAATTGCGCATATACGGAAGATATGCGCATGTCTTCCGTATATCCCTAACTTTCCTTTATGTGCATATCTTTTGTATATGCACGTCGTTGATATATTTACATCGGAGATGCGCAAATTCCATATACAGAAATTGCGCATATACGGAAATTGGGCATATACGGAAGACATGCACATACCGAAAGATATGCACATACAGAAAATCCAAAAGTGTCCATGGTAATTATGAAGTTGTGAATTTCGATTTAAAAATATTTATTAATTACAAAAATTTAATTATGAAGTTGTGAATTTTGATTTCAAAAATATTTATCAATTTTAAAACTTTAATTTTATTAAATTTGAAATAATAAGTAAAATCTAAACTAAAACATTATGAGTTTTTATTTTAAATGTTAATATTAGCTGTTTTGAAGTGTAAATTTGGATTTTCAAAGTAGTGATATTGGTTTTCAAAATGTCAATTTTTAAAACAACTTCAAATTACAAAAACGACATGCATATACGGAAGATATGCACATACAGGAAAGTTAGGGATATATGGAAGATATGCGTATATCTTCTGTACATGCGCAATTTCCGTATATGCGCATATTTTCCGTATACGCAAAATTTCCGTATATGCGCAGTTTCTGTATATGGAATTTGCGCATATATGATGTAGATACATGAACGAAGATATGCGTAAATTCCATATACAGAAATTGCGCATATACGGAAATTGCGAATATACGAAAGATATGCGCATATCTTCCGTATATGCACAATTTCCGTATATGCGCACTTTCTGTATATGGAATTTGCGCATCTATGATGCAAATACATAAATGACGTGCAGATTCAGGAAAGTTAGGGATATACGGAAGATATGCGTATATCTTCCGTATATATGCACAATTTCCGTATATGCACAATTTCCGTATATGAAATTTGTACATATCTTCGTTTATGTATTTGCATCGTAGATGCGCAAATTCCATACACAGAAATTGTGCATATATGGAAATTGTGCATATACGGAAGATATGCGCATATACAGAAATTGCGCATATACGGAAGATATGCGCATGTCTTCCGTATATCCCTAACTTTCCTGTATGTACATATCTTCCGTATAAGCACGTCGTTCATGTATCTGCTTCGTATATGTGCAAATTCCATATACAGGAATTGCGCATATGCGGAAATTGTGCATATACGGAAGATATGCGCATATACGGAAATTGCGCATATACGGAAGATATGCGTATGTGTTCCGTATATCCCTAACTTTCCTGTATGTGCATATCTTCCATATATGCACGTCGTTCATGTATCTGCATCGTATACATGCAAATTCCATATACAGGAATTGCGCATATACGGAAATTGTGCATATACGAAAGATATGCGCATATCTTCCGTATATGCACAATTTTCGTATATGCGCAATTTCTGTATATGGAATTTGTACATATCTTCGTTCATGTATCTGTATCGTATATGCTCAAATTCCATGTATAGAAATTGCGCATATACGGAAACTGTGCATATACGGAAGATGTGCGCATATACGGAAATTGGGCATATACGGAAGATATGAGCATATCTTCCGTATATCTCTAACTTTCCTATATGTGCATATCTCCCGTATATGTACGTCGTTTATGTATCTACGTCATAGATGCACAAATTCCATATACAGAAATTGCATATATACGGAAACTGTGCATATACGCAAGATATGCGTCATATCTTGCGTATATGCACAGTTTCCGTATATGCACAATTTCTGTACATGGAATTCGCGCAACTACAACGTAGATACATAAATAACGTGCATATATGAGAGCTATGAACATACAAGAAAGTTAGAGATATACGGAAGATATGCACATATCTTCCGTATATGCCAAATTTCTGTATATGCACAGTTTCCGTATATGCACAATTTTTGTATATGGAATTTGTACATATGTTTATTTATGTATTTACATCGTATATGCGGAAATTCAATATACAGAAATTGCGCATATACAGAAACTGTGCATATACGGAAGATATGTGCATATACGGAAGTTGCGCATATACAGAAGATATGCCCATGTCTTCTGTATATCCCTAACTTTCCTGTATGTGGATATCTTCCGTATATGCACGTTGTTCATGTATTTGTATCGTAGATGCGAAAATTCCATATACAGAAATTGCTCATATACGGAAACTGTGCATATACGGACGATATGCGCATATACGGAAATTGGGCATATACAGAAAATACACACATATCTTCTGTATATCTCTAATTTTTCTGTATGTACATATCTTCCATATATACACATCGTTTATGTATCTGCATCATGTATGCGCAAATTCAATATACAGAAATTGCACATATACGGAAACTGGGCATATACAAAAGATGTGCGCTTATACGAAAATTGGGTATATACGGAAGATATGCGCATACCTTCCGTATATTCCTAACTTTTCTGTATTTTCATATCTTCCCTATATGCACGTCGTTCATGTATCTACATCATAGATGCGCAAATTCCATAGACAGAAATTGCGCATATACAGAAACTGTGCATATACGGAAGATGTGCGCATATACAGAAATTGGGCATATACAGAAGATATGCGCATATCTTCCGTATATCCCTAACTTTCCTATATGTGCATATCTTCCGTATATGCACGTCGTTTATGTATTTTCATCGTATATGCACAAATTCAATATACAGAAATTGCGCATATACGGAAACTGTGCATATACGGAAGATATGCGCATATATGGAAATTGCGCCTATACGGAAGATATGCGCATGTCTTCCGTATATCCCTAACTTTCCTTTATGTGCATATCTTCTATGTATGCACGTCACTAATGTATCTGCATCGTAGATGTGCAAATTCCATATACAGAAATTGCGCATATACGGAAACTGTGCATATACAGAAGATATGCTCATATACGGAAATTGGGCATATACGGAAGATATGCACATATCTTCCGTATATCCTTAACTTTCTTGTCTGTGCATATCTTCCGTATATGCATGTCGTTTATGTATCTGCATCGTATATGCGCAAATTCAATATACAGAAATTGTACATATACAGAATCTGTCTATATACGGAAGATATGCGCATACAAGGAAATTGTGCATATATGGAAGATATGCGCATGTTTTTCATATATCCCTAACTCACCTGTATGTGCATATCTTCTGTATATCCACGTCGTTCATGTATCTACATCGCAGATGCACAAATTCCATATACAAAAATTGCGCATATACGGAAACTGTGAATATACGGAGGATATGCGCATATCTTCCCTACATGCACAATTTATGTATATGTGCAATTCTGTATATCGAATCTGCGCATATAAAATGCAGATACATGAACGACATGCATATACGGAAGATATGTACATACAGGAAAGTTAAGGATATATGGAAGATATGTGCATATCTTCCGTATATGCCCAATTTCCGTATATGCGCAATTTCTGTATATGGAATTTGCGCATCTACGATGCAGATACATGAATGACGCGCATATACGGAAGATATGCACATACAAGAAAGTTAGAGATATACAAAAGATATGCGCATATCTTCTGTATATGCCCAATTTCTTTATATACGCATATCTTCCGTATATGCACAATTTCCATATATACGCAATTTCTGTATATGGAATTTGCGCGTATACAACGCAGATACATAAACGAAGATATGTACAAATTCCATATACAGAAACTGTGCATATGCAGAGACTGTGCATATACCGAAATTGCGCATATACGGAAGATATGCGTATGTCTTTCGTATATCCTAACTTTCCTATATGTGCATATGTTCCGTATATGCACGTCGTTCATGTATCTGCATCACAGATTCGGAAATTCCATATACAGAAATTGCGCATATACGGAAACTGTCCATATATGGACGATATGCGCGTATACGAAAATTGGGCATATACGAAAGATATGCGCATATCTTTCGTATATCCCTAACTTTCCTGTATGTGCATATCTTTCGTATATGCACGTCGTTTATGTATCTGCATCGTATATGCACAAATTCAATATACAGAAATTGCGCATATACGGAAACTGTGCATATACGAAAGATATGGGCATATATAGAAATTGCGCATATACGGAAGATATGCGCATGTGTTCCGTATATCCCTAATTTTCCTGTATGTGCATATCTTCTGTATATGCACGTCGTTCATGTATCTGCATCGTAGATATGCAAATTCCATATACAGAAATTGCGCATATACGGAAATTGAGCATATACGGAAGATATGCGCATATACGGAAATTGGGCATATACGGAAGATATGCGCACATCATCCGTATATCCATAACTTTCTTGTATGTGCATATCTTCTGCATATGCACGTCGTTTATGTATCTGTATCATATATGTGAAAATTCAATATACAGAAATTGCCCATATACGGAAACTGTGAATATACGGAAGATATGCGCATATACGGAAATTGCGCATATACAGAAAATATGCGCATGTCTTCCGTATATCCCTAACTTTCCTGTATGTGCATATCTTAAATATATGCACGTCGTTCATGTATCTGCATCGCAGATGCGCAAATTCCATATACAGAAATTGCGCATATACGGAAACTATGCATATATGGAAGATATGCGCAGATCTTCCGTACATGCACAATTTCTGTATATGTGCAATTCTGTATATGGAATCTGTGCATATACGATGCAGATACAAGAACGATGTGCATATACGAAAGATATGCACATACAGGAAAGTTAGGGATATACGGAAGATATACGCATATCTTCCGTATATGCCCAATTTCTGTATATGCGTAATTTCTGTATATGGAATTTGCGTATCTACGATGCAGATACATGAACGACGCGCATATATGGAAGATATGTACATACAGGAAAGTTAGGGATATATGGAAAATATGCGCATATCTTTTGTATATGCCCAATTTCCGTATATGCGCATATCTTCTGTATATGGATAATTTCCCTATATGCGCAATTTCTGTATATGGAATTTGTGCATATACGATGCAGACACATAAACGAAGATATGTACAGATTCTATATATAGAAATTGCGCATATACGGAAACTGTGCATATACAGAGGATGTGCGCATATACGGAAATTGGGCATATACGGAAGATATGCGCATATCTTCCGTATATTCCTAACTTTTCTGTATGTGCATATCTTCCCTATATGCATGTCGTTCATGTATCTACATCACAGATGCGCAAATTCCATATACAGAAATTGCGCATATACGGAAACTGTGCATATACGGAAGATGTGCGCATATACCGAAATTGGGCATATACGGAAGATATGCGCATATCTTCCGTATATCCCTAACTTTCCTGTATGTGCATATCTTCCGTATATGCATGTCGTTTATGTATTTGCATCGTATAAGCCCAAATTCAATATACAGAAATTGCGCATATATGTAAACTGTGCATATACGAAAAATATGCGCATATACGGAAATTGCGCATATACGGAAGATATGCGCATGTCTTCTGTATATCCCTAACTTTACTGTATGTGTTTATCCTCCGTATATGCACGTCGTTCATGTATCTGCATTATAAATGCGCAAATTCCATATACAGAAATTGCGCATATATGGAAACTGTGCATATACGGAAGATATGCGCTTATACGGAAATTGGGCATATACGGAAGATATGCGCATATCTTCCGTATATCCCTAACTTTCCTGTATGTACATATCTTCCGTATATGCACGTCTTTTATGTATCTGTATCATATATGCGCAAATTCAATATACAGAAATTGCGCATATACGGAAACTGTGCATATACGGAAGATATGCGCATATACGGAAATTGCACATATATGGAAAATATGCGCATGTTTTCTGTATATCACTAACTTTCCTGTATGTGCATATCTTCCGTATATGCACATCGTTCATATTTTTGCATCGCAGATTCGCAAATTCCATATACAGAAATTGCGCATATATGGAAATTGTGCATATACGGAAGATATGCGCATATCTTCCGTATATGCACAGTTTCCTGATATGCGTAATTTTTGTATATGGAATTTACGCATCTGCGATGCAGATACATGAACAACGTGCATATAGAGAAGATATGAACATACAGGAAAGTTAGGGATATACGGAAGATATGCGCATATCTTCTATATATGCTCAGTTTCTGTATGTGCGCACATCTTCTGTATATGCACAGTGTCCGTATATGCGTAATTTCTGTATATGGAATTTATACATATCTTCGTTTATGTATCTGCATCGTATACACGCAAATTCCATATACGAAAATTGTTCATATACGGAAGATATACGAATATACGGAAATTGGGCATATACAAAAGATATGCGCATATCTTCCGTATATCCCTAACTTTCTTGTATGTGCATATCTTCTATATATGCACATCGTTCATGTATCTGCATCGTAGATGCGCAAATTCCATATACAGAAATTATGGATATAGGGAAATTGGGCATATACGGAAGATATACACATATCTTTCGTATATCCCTAACTTTCCTATATGTGCATATCTTCCGTATATGCACGTCGTTCATGTATCTGTATCATATATGTGCAGATTCCATATACAGAATTGCGCATATACGGAAATTGTGCATGTATAGAAGATATGCGCATATCTTCCGTATATGCACAATTTCCCTATATGTGCAATTTCTGTATATGGAATTTGCGCATTTGTGATGCAGATACATGAACAACGTGTATATACAGAAGATATGCACATACAGGAAAGTTAGGGATATACGAAAGACATGCGCATATGTTTCGTATATGCGCATATCTTCCGTATATGCACAGTTTCCGTATATGCGCAATTTCTGTATATTGAATTTGCGCATATATGATGCAGATACATAAACAACGTGCATATATGAAAGATATGCACCTACAAGAAAGTTAGGGATATATGGAAGATATGCGCATATCTTCCGTATATGCCCAATTTCCGTATATGCGCATATCTTCCGTATATGCACAGTGTCCGTATATGCACAATTTCTGTATATGGAATTCGCGCATCTACGATGCAAATACATGAACGACATGCATATACAGAAGATATGCACATACAAGAAAGTTAGGTATATACGGTAGACATGCGCATATCTTTCGTATATACGCAATTTCCATATATGCGCATATCTTCCGTATATGCATAGTTTCCGTATATGCGCAATTTCTGTATATTGAATTTCTGCATATACGATGTAGATACGTAAATGACGTGCATATACGGAAGATATGCACATACAGGAAAGTTAGGGATATACGGAAGATATGCGCATACCTTCCGTATATGCCCAATTTCCGTATATGCGCATATCGTCTGTATATGCGCAGTTTCCGTATATGCGCAATTTTTGTATATGAAATTTGTGCATCTAGCATGCAGATACATGAACGATGTGCATATACGGAAGATATGCACATACATGAAAGTTAAGGATATACGGAAGACATGCGCATATCTTCCGTATATGCGCAATTTCCGTATATCCGCATATCTTCCGTATATGCACAATTTCGGTATATGCGCAATTTCTATATACTGAATTTACGCATATACGATGCAGATACATAAACGACGTGCATATACGGAAGATATGCACATCCAGGAAAGTTAGGGATATACGGAAGATATGCGCATATCTTCCGTATATGCGCATATCGTTTGTATATGCACAGTTTCCTTATATGCGCAATTTCTGTATATGGAATTTGCGCATCTATGATGCAGATACATGAACGACGTGCATATACAGAAGATATGCACATACAAGAAAGTTAGGGATATACGGAAGACATGCGCATATCTTCCGTATATGCGCAATTTCCGTATATGCGCATATCTTCCGTATATGCACAGTTTCCATATATGCGCAATTTTTGTATATTAAATTTACGCATATACGATGCAGATACATAAATGAAGATATTTACAAATTCGATACACAGAAATTGCGCATATACAGAAACTGTACATATACGGAAATTTGGCATATACGGAAGATATGCGCATATCTTTCGTATATACCTAACTTTCTTGTATGTGCATATCTCCTATATATGCACGCCATTTATGTATCTGCGTCGTAGATGCGCAAATTCCATATACAGAAATTGCGCATATACGGAAACTGTACGTATACGAAAGATATGGCGCATATCTTTCGTATACGTACAGTTTCCGTATATGCGCAATTTCTGTATATGGAATTTGTGCATCTACGACGCAGATACATAAATGACGTGCATATACGGGAGATATGCACATGCAGGAAAGTTAGAGATATACGGAAGATATGCGCATATCTTCCGTATATGCCCCATTTCCGTATATGCGCACATCTTCTGTATATTCACAGTTTCTGTATATGCACAATTTCTGTACATGGAATTTTCGCATATATGAGACAGATACATGAACGAAGATATATACAAATTCCATATACAGAAATTGCACATATACGGAAATTGTGGATATATGGAAGATATGCGCATATCTACTATATATGCACAATTTCTGTATATGCGCAATTCCTGTATATGGAATTTGCACGTATATGATGCAGCTATATGAACGACGTGTATATATGAAAGATATGCACATACAAGAAAGTTAGGGATATATGGAAGACATGCGCATATCTTCCGTATATGCGTAATTTTCGTATATGCGCATATTTTCCGTATATGCACAATTTCCATATATGCGCAATTCTTGTATATGGAATTTGCGCATATACAATGGAGATACATGAACGACGTGCATATACGGAAGATATGCACATAGAGGAAAGTTAGGGATATATGGAAGACATGCGCATATCTTCTGTATATGCGCAATTTTTGTATATGCGCATATCTTCCATATATGCAAAATTTTCGTATATGCACAATTTCTTTATATGGAATTTGCGCATCTACGATGCAGACACATAAATGAAGATATGTACAAATTTCATATACGGAAATTGTTCATATACGGTAATTATGCATATACGGAAGATATGCGCATATCTTCTGTATATCCCTAACTTTCCTGAATGTGCACGTCGTTTATGTATTTGCATCGTAGATGTGCAAATTCCATATACAGAAAGTGCGCATATACGGAAATTGTGCATATACGGAAGATATGCGCATATCTTCCGTATATGTGCAATTTCCGTATATGCGCAATTTCTGTATATGGAATTTGCGCATATCTTCGTTCATGTATCTACATCATATATGCGTAAATTCCATATGCCGAAACTGCGCATATACGCAAATTTTGCGTATACGTAAGATATGCGCATATACGGAAATTGCGCATATATGGAAGATATGTGCATATCTTCCATATATCCCTAACTTTCCTGTATGTGTATATCTTCCATATATGCATGTCGTTTTTGTAATTTGAAATTGTTTTAAAAATTGGCATTTTGAAAACAAATATCATTACTTTGAAAATCAGAATTTACACTTCAAAAAAGCTAATATTAACATTTCAAATAAAAACTCATAATGTTTTAGTTTAGATTTTACTTATTATTTCAAATTTAATAAAATTAAAGTTTTAAAATTGATAAATATTTTTGAAATCAAAATTCACAATTTCATAATTAAATTTTTGAAATTAATAAATATTTTTAAATCAAAATTCACAACTTCATAATTACCATGGACACTTTTGGAATTTCTGTATGTGCATATGTTCTTGTATGTGCATATCTTCCGTATATGCCTAATTTCCGTATATGCACAATTTCTGTATATGGAATTTGCGCATCTGCGATGCAGATACATGAACGACGTGCATATACGGAAGATACGCAGATACAGGAAAGTTAGGGATATACGGAAGATATGCGCATATCTTCCGTATATGCCCAATTTTCGTATATGCGCACATCTTTTGTATATGCACAGTTTCCATATATGCGCAATTTCTATATATGGAATTTGTACATATCTTCGTTTATGTATTTGCATCGTATACGCGCAAATTCCATATACAGAAATTGCGCATATACAAAAATTGTGCATATACGGAAGATATGCACATATATGGAAAATGGGCATATACGGAAGATATGCGCATATATGGAAATTGGGCATATACGAAAGATATGCGCATATCTTCCGTATATCCCTAAGTTTCCTCTATGTGCATATCTTCTGTATATGCACGTCGTTCATGTATCTGCATCGTAGATGCACAAATTCCATATACAAAAATTGCACATATACGGAAATTGGGCATATACAGAAGATATGCCCATATCTTCCGTATATCCCTAACTTTCTTGTATGTGCATATCTTCCATATATGCACATCATTCATGTATCTGCATCGCATATGTGCAGATTCCATATACAGAATTGTGCATATACGGAAATTGTGCATGTACGGAAGATATGCGCATATCTTCCATATATGCACAATTTCCGTATATGCGCAGTTTTTGTATATGGAATTTGCGCATCTGCGATGCAGATATATGAACGACGTGCATATACAGAAGATATGCACATACAGGAAAGTTAGATATATACGGAAGACATGCGCATATCTTCCGTATATGCGCATATCTTCCGTATATGCACAGTTTCCGTATATGCGCAATTTCTGTATATTGAATTTGTGCATATACGATGCAGATACATAAACGACGTGCATATACGGAAGATATGCACATACATGAAAGTTAGGGATATATGAAAAATATGCGCATATCTTCCGTATATGCCCAATTTCTGTATATGCGCATATCTTCCGTATATGCACAGTTTCCGTATATGCATAATTTCTGTATATGGAATTTGCACATCTACGATGCAGATACATGAATGACGGGCATATATAGAAGATATGCACATACAGGAAAGTTAAGGATATACGAAAGACATGCACATATTTTCTGTATATGCGCAATTTCCGTATATGCGCATATATTCCGTATATGCACAGTTTTCGTATATGCGCAATTTCTGTATATTGAATTTGCGCATATACGATGCAGATACATAAACGACGTGCATATATGGAGGATATGCAGATATAAGAAAGTTAGGGATATACGGAAGATATGTGCATATCTTCCGTATATGCTCAATTTCCGTATAGGAGAGCAGGTAAGCAACAGATCGCTTCTCGTGTGGACAGGTTCTTGCTCTCAGACAATGCTATTCATCTTGGTGGAGACTTCGCAGCCTCCATTTTGCCTCTTTCAGGATCTGATCACTGGCCCTTCTCCCTCCATTGGTTGCGTCCTAGCAATCTGATCCACAGACCGTTCCGCTTTGAGGCTTTCTGGATGTCTCATCTGGATTTCCAAGGCTTAATCAATTCAGAATGGAATAATTTTTCCCCTCCTCCAGGTTCAAAAATGTTCCAATTCCAGCAAAAGCTTAAGCACCTCAAAAGCAAGATCAAACACTGGAATCACACTTCTTTTGGTAATATCTTCCAGGCTCAAGAAGCCCTCGAGCTGGAAATGAAGTAATTGCAGCAGAGGATTATTATTGAAGGCCACTCAGAGGACCTGTTAAAACAGAAAAAAGTTATTGAAGCGCAACTCACAGAAAGGGCTAAGCAGGAAGAAACATTATGGAGGCAAAAATCAAGAGTCAGATGGCTTAAAGATGGAGAGAAAAACACTAAATTTTTTCATAGCACCACAATCCAATGTAGAATGAACAATAACATAACTCATATTAGGATGAGCAGAGCGTCAAAGTGGAAAAGCACGAAGAAATTGTAAGCGAGCTCCTCAATTACTTCAAGCAAATACATCGCGAGCCAATTGCAGATAGATCACAACTATAGAAAAAATTACTCGAGACATTCCTAAACTTATCTCAGAAGAGCATAACCAACTACTTCTCAAGCCTGTGTACCTACAAGAGGTGGAGCTAGCAGTTTGACAACTGAAAGCAGGAAAGGCTCTAGGCCTGGATGGATTTACCTCAAACTTTTTTCACAATTTCTGGGATTTGATCAAGATGGAAGTCTAGCAAGTGGTTGATGAGTTGTGATCCTTAAGATAGATGTTTCCGCGGGTGAATGCAATGTTCATAGCCTTGGTTCCCAAGGTGGACATGCCAAGCACACCTGACAAGTACAGGCCTATCGCACTATGTAACATAATCTATAAGATTGTCTCCAAAATCATTGCCTCCAGGCTCAAACTGATGCTTCCTCTCATCATCTCGCCTGAGCAATTTGGATATGTTGAAGGTAGGTAGATCACCGATGGCATCATCTTAACTCATGAAATAATTCATTCCCTGAAGATTTCCAAGAAGCCAGGTATGCTCCTCAAACTAGATCTCTCAAAGGCCTCTGATAGCCTAAGCTGGATGTATATTAAAAAAGTTCTAATTGCTTCTGGATTTGCTGCTCCCTGGGTCAGATGGGTCATGAGCCTCATCTCTTCCTCTTTCTTTTCTATTATGGTCAATGGTATACCCTCATCTCCTTTTCATCATTCCCGGGGAATTAGGCAGGGAGACCCTCTATCCCCTTTCTTGTTCGTTATCATGGCAGAAGGACTAGGCCGGAGTATTAAATCAGCTCAGCAATCCCTCTGTCTCAAAGGCCTATCCTTTCATAGCTCTCCAACCTTCACACACCAGCAATTCATTGATGACAACATGCTTTTTGGGCATCCCTCGGTCCAGGAAGCCCGACTGCTCAAATCCCTTCTGTTGGACTTTTTGGAAGCCTCAGGTGCCTCTATCAATAAATCCAAATCTCAGATCTTCTTTTTGCATACTCCTTCTTTAACTCAGATAGCTATAGCCCATATTCTAGGATTCTCCATTGCTACCCTCCCATCCAAATATTTAGGTGCTCCTCTGACTGCCTCAGCCCTAAAGCACTCCTCTTGGAAAATCCTCTTAGAGAATCTGGAGGCGCGGCTATCCTCTTGGACTCACAGATCTCTAAATATGGCGAGTCGACTTGTCCTCATAAAAGTAGTACTTTAGGCTATGCCACTATACCTCTTCGCCATCCTTGCAGCACCCAAATGGGTTCTCAAAGAAATCAAGCTTCTCCAAAGATCTTTTCTCTGGGGCAGTAATGGTTGTTGGTGAGGTAAATCCCCTCTACGGATAGAGGCGATCCCTACTAGCCCAACGGGGGTCTAGCAACAATCAAACAATGTTGCACCGCAGGTTCCTAGTTGTAATTAACAAGTGGGTAAGAGCAACCTACTTGGATTCCAACGCTATGTTTGTTGAAGAGATAATCCTCTCGCTCCTTCGCTCCAGCCGATCACAATTCCCCGCTATCCTCGCGGACAAACACCTCCACAAGCGAAGAGAGGGCAAACAAGAGCATAAAATCTACTAATAAGAACTATGTATCAGTCAGGAAGGATACAATTTGCATTAATCGTTCATAGGACAAATGGAAATGGAACCATAAGAGCAGTCATCTATCTTTATTAATCAGAAAATAGAGTAAGGTACAACCGAAGTCCTGACGCTGAGTCCTTCTCTAGAGGGTCCAGCCAGCATGTCTTCCAAGCATTCACCTTTGAAGCAAATCTCCCAAGTCAAAGAGGTCTCTCTCTCACATACAAGGCAACAAGCTCATGACCTTCCTCAAGCTCAAAAGCAATCCTCACACAACACACCAAATGCCTACAAAGAGCAGCACTAATGCACTAAGAATTCCTCAATCAAAGTCTATATGTTCCAAACTAGCTGCTCATGGGCAATGGAGGAGGCTTATAAAGGAGAAGGAGTCTCCATGAATAGGTAAAGGATGAGCTTTCCCCCAAGATAAGTGGATGGTCAGTCGAACAGACATGCCAGAGAAAGGATGGCGACCTCAACAATGCTAACAACCAAGTCTGGAGGGATCTGGAAAGCTGGTTGTTAGAACAACTTCACCCAAACAGGATCAGCGCGGGTGAGACACTGAACTGACGCGCTAACATCGCAGATCAACTATAGAGGAGGTTTGGTCAGCGCTCAACAGGACAAACGGAGGGTGCGCTGTTCGTAAAATGGGACTAGCGCGGAAAAGACGTGTGCTTCCGCGCTGACAGCGCATTAGGTAGACTGGACTCCGCCTGTCAGTGTGGTTATTTGATTAACAGACACAATGATTCATTTAAATTAGGCAAAGAGGGTTTTTTAGCCATTTTGAGGAGCATGAGCATAGGTGAATGTGGTTTCACAACACAGTAGGGAGACTGGCATGATGGAAGTGACATTTTACTGTGTAACAGATGCCCCCTAAAGCATGAAGCCCGAGAGAGTGGGAGGGGTGAAATGCTTTACAAGAGTGCTGGACTGGAACACCACCGGAGAGAACCTGCAGGCGGATACAACTGATATTTCAATTACATGTAGTCTAGGCATGGGCGCAGCCATCCAAAAGACATATAGAAGAAAGGTCTGTGGCGTGGACGCAACCACCCAGCTGAGAAGACCATAATGATAAGAGGTATGGTCGCAGCCATCCTTAAGAGGACTCAGGTATGGTCGCAGCCATCCATCAATGAGTCATGTAATGATGTCCCACAAAATCGCAACCTGGACCACAATGGACTAGAACCAGGGTCTTGCGCTCCATCCGAATGCGAACAAAGTACAAGTTCAAACATGTGAATATATGTGTCGAAGTCGAACATGCTTGAACATCGTCTGATTACCAGCCAATGATGAAAGCTGTTAACAGACGCGAGAGGGGCCACCAATGATGACGATGGTCCTCAAGGTACTATAGGTACAATCCACGGCATGTGAATGAATGAGCCGGTGTCGAACACCCGCGGAGTTATTCGATCAGAGGCCAATGATGAAAACCTCGCATCGAACACGAAGAACCTGCCATTGGGGCATGCATGCTCCAAGGTACCTGAAGGGAGTCTCTAGGTCACTCCTGGATAATGAGCTGAAGTCGACAGGAAGTGATCTTTATCGAAGGTGGGCCATAATGTTTCCCACATCATTGACACGAGACGGAAAGAGACAAATTTGTTTCGTGTGAAATATCAGAGGGAGGTTATACTTGCAGCGGTCAACTTCTCTTGAACATATCGGTGGCACAACGACGGATTTGGCAGTATTTGGGGGTCAAATGATCAGAGGTCGTAACGAAAGGACAATGAGAAGATGAGTGGCCAAATAGGATAACCCAAACCCATGCAGGCAAAAGTGAAGAGAGATGAGATGTCCCCACCCAGACATGAATGCAAACAGTGCCATGTTCAAGAGCGACATACTGCCGATGACGACGATTACGGTTCCTTTATTTCCCCCACCATTTCTGGCAAGTACCCCGATTATTTTTTGGATGACAAGCTTGACGGGGATAGCATATGCTTTTTGAGTGTCATTTCGACGGAGCCCAATGTCATTTGGTTTTAACGAGTCTGACAAAGGAAGAACTCGGCGTCTTTTCATGTTTAGAGAGTTTGAAAAGACAGCTAAAAAGGAAACTCCAGGGGGGTGCTTTTTCGTAAAGTTGTGTCTCTCGAGCCCGAAAAAGTATAAAACAATGTTCAAAAGAACCGCCCGATCATTACGACCGAGGAGTACTTTTCGTAAGTAGTGGCTTTGACCTGAAAAAGTAAAAAAGCGGTCAGAAACACTTCGTTTTAGAAACAATAACGAGTGCGAAACGACAAACACCCGGCAATCTTTTTGGTTTAAAGGGTCGAAAAAGAGCTTTAAAAGCGACCGCCCCTCGTTCCTTTTAACGAGCTGAGAGGAGGCTCGGAAATATTTCCTTGTTTTATGTCGGAAAAGAGCTTAACGACGACATTTTTTGGATCAAGTGTATGCGAATCCACCGTGACTTTGCCGGTTCCGAAGACCTGTACAAGGAAATACCCACGTAACCCTGTTCGATATGTCGAAAATCATAATAAAACATGCATTAAAACATAATTAATCACATCTGGATTGAATTTATGGAAAAACTATAGCAAAAACCCACATTCATAAGGACTTATAGTCAAATTTAGGAGTTTTTACTATAAATAGGAGGTTTGTAAAAATCATTTTTACCATTTTTACCATTGGATGCTCTGAAGAACCGTTGAAACTACTACAAAGTTGACGGAGCTGATTCTTCCTCATCCGGACGCCGATTTCCCGACCGTCGATTCCAGGTAGGTCCCTCTTGCCCTGCGCTCTATTTTGGTTGTATTTTTATGCAAATCCACCGTGGGATTTGACTATTTGGCCAAATTTCTTGAATGTTGGTGCGCTCTCGGTCAGCGCGGATTTCCCTATCGGGTCTGCGCTGATCGGGTTTCCCAACACACACCACTTGCTGGGTCAGCGCGGAAAACCCGTGTCCTTCCGCGCTGACCCATAGAAAAATACACGGGCGGCCATTTTCAGCGCGGCTGGTTTAGAAACAGTCGCGCTGGCGCCGTGACATTTGAATTTTTAAAATTTAATTGCCAATTCTCAAATGTAGGCCGCCTAATGACTTCTGGGTGATCTTGCAGGGCAAAATGGCTTTCACATGGCAAGAGAGAGACCATGATAACGCTGATATAGCTGCATTTTCCGATGCCGGATGCCGCAATGAAATACGGGCATGCGGTTTAATGAAATTCTTCCTCACTTTGCGGTTGAGAGCTCAGCCGGATTTGCTGGAGTTACTGATCAGAGCGTGGAACCCAATATATGGGAAATTCACCATCCGGGGTCAAGACATTGAGTTTGACTCCACAAACATTTATTTTTTGACTGGGTTGTCTCGCCGAGGCGCGATGCCCATTCTGGAGGGGTAGCGTCCTAGCGGCGAGACGCTGGATCAGCTGATGGCTCGTGTTTCCGCAGGCAGTCAAAACACGGAGCGAGAAGTGCAGCATCCCATCAGTGGGTGTCGGTGAACACGCCGACATAGTGCTCTGCACTATACTCTTTCTGGTAACGCGGGTAGCAGGTAGCCTGGCGAACCACGAGGCCTCAAAGGCCAATCTTTTACTTGCTTTGGATTGTTTACAGCCCACGATTTTCAACTGGGCGGTGGCTGTGACTAACAACATGAAGAGACAACTGAACAACTGTCGACGTGGGGAGTCGAAACAGTTCGGTTATGGATCTCTTCTGCTTCCACTCATGTTCGAGCGGGTGCCGGCCCTTCGGCTGCAGACCATGGTATTGGACCCGCCACGCAATGCACGAGAGACAAGGGCCACCAAGTGGTCTCGGGTCATGCCTCGCGGAGGTGGTGGGCGTTCAGTGTCGTGGGGCCTTTGCTTCTGAGAGTGGCTAGAGTGCCAGGTCATCTTCGTCGAGGACTGGCCGTATGCCGGTATCGACTTCCGTGGTGACCCAGATATGCCGCTGCCTACGGGAGAGCAGTGGGATGATGGAGGTATAGCACTTGATCTTTTTCATTTTCATTTATATGATGTTTTTGTATTTTTCATGTACATGTCTTAATAAATGCTCATGCTGTGCAGATGTAGGACCCGTGAGACCCCTCGGCCTAGCACCAGAGGCACGGAGGGCAGAGCAAGGCGTCGACGCCTTGGCCTTGGCTCCTGCAGGAGGGGACCAGTCAGAGACCGTGATCCACAACCTGGAGGGGTTACTAGCAGGAGTCCCGGACTATCAGGGGATCGAGGAGGTCCCCTTGGCTGCATAGATCCACACAGTGGGTGTGGAACCCAGGATGCACCGCCTTTTGAGGCGGGTGGCACGAGCGGTGGCATGCTACAGAGAGCATAACCCACCACAGTAGACGCCTAGGTTTCATTTCCGCTGCTGTTTTGAGAGACATACGTCTCAGATGTATTGAGGACGTCGGATTTACTTTAGACATGTACATTTATTTTTTTGGCGCCTTAGTGCGCCACACGATATATATATATGTACCGATTTTGGATGGATCTTTCACATGTGATGATGTTTTGATATGCTATGCAAATGTCTAATACAAACGTGATCTAATGTATCAGTTGCACAACATATGATCCATGTATTTTTTATATTTTTGGCAAGCTTAAAAGCACGCACACACATGCAAACTATGCTTGGAAAAGAATTTATTTTCATATGCTTATGTTTATTCCTAGATGGATCTTTTCTTCACGTGATGATGCGTTTTATATGCTATGCGATTGTTCAACACACATGTAATCTGATGTATCTACTGCATAACAAATGACCCATTGGAATGTATTCACACATACACACATATTTTATTTTTCGAAAGCTTGAAAACACACATGAGAATCACGTATGCAAAATATGCTTTATGAGAAATGAAATGGGCATGCCCCCCAACATCGTGTCTCAATTCGAGGTACATGCCCCCCAAGCTTCAGTCCATTGAAAATGGGTTGAAGGTTGACATAATGATAATGTGCTCGAAATGCACGAGCTCCTGTTTCATTGTTTTAACGAGGTTGACATAGGTAAAGAACTATCCTCGGATACTCCTTGTTTCATTTTTTAGGGAGCTTGACACAAGATCTAGAACTATGCTCCGCCCAGACTTCATCATCATGAACAGGAAGTCGGGGCTTCCAAGAGTGGCACTCCTAATGGGAGGTCAATGTCTCGGAAGTCGGGACCCAATGCCCCCAGGACACTATGCACGATGGCGGCATTGTTGGATACAGGCATGGGAGAGGTGGCCACGTAGTTGATCTGGGGTGAGACAGATGCAACTGGTGGCTGAGAACCAAGAGGGAAGGGCGATGGTGCCGGAGGGGCTTGTGTACGAATGAATGATAATTGGTCCATTGTCACCATTCTTCCATCGTGTGGAAAGCAAACCACATGGAAAAGTGAAGAAACAAGGGCTCCCATGGCATACACATAGTCACGACCAAGGAGAAGACTGAAGTCTAAAGAGCCTTGGGTAACCGAGACATCTATATAGACAGTCTTGCCTCCCAAAGTGATAGGGAACTTTGGAAGGATCCCTAATGGTTGACTCGTTCCTCCGTCAAAAGCGGTGAGATTCGGTGCGACAGGTACAAGCGATGGAGAACCCAAAGCTCGCCAAGTAGTAACGGGCATAAGACTAACCGATGCTCCCTCATCTAACACCGTGCCAAGCAGTTCCATATGGGAAGCATAGGCGGTGACCCAGAAAGGCACATGGGATGGAAGTGGAGGGGTAGTCAAACAGCTCCAATCGAAGGACACGACTGAACTACTTGGTGGGGGAACCATATGGTTGCCCCCCTGCTTGGAAGGAACCGAATCGCAATTCTCTAGAGAGGCTGGGATGGGAAGACCATCATCAAGCTCAGGATAATCCAAGGAGACGAGAAGAACATGGGAATGTTGCTCTTCCGAAACAGAGTGGACAACACTCTGTCCGAACAATGGCTGGTTTGGAACAGGCTGGGCACAGCCAGGTTCGGGAAGAGGGGCCTGGACAAGAGAAGGATGTGAATCAGTCTCATTGTCAGGAGGCGTATGATCTGCAACTACAGATAGACGTTGATATCCAACGGGGAGTTTGGGTGAGGGGGGTGGGAGACTTTCCAAAACAACGGAGGCTTTATCCATGAGTGGACAAAGGTGAAGGGGATGATTGCCTTCACAAAGTCTGCAGGGTATTCGAATCTTCCCATTTCCCTTACCATTCCCAACTGATGAGGGAACATCGCTGTGAGCATCAGTGGACGATGAGGGGCGGGCCGGATCGCGGGACCATACTTCTAAGATCCTGGGAATGCCAGGACAATCACGAAGAAGATGGTTCTCCTTGCATAACCGACAAGGAAACTTAACCTTCCGCGGAGGAGCAGGAGGTGGCCCGACTTCAGGTGTACTTATAGGAACAATTGTACTTGTAACCTCTCCCTTAGGAGACTTCTTCTTCTTGGTCTTCTTCTTCTTCTTCTTCTTAGCCACCTGGTTATTCGAATCGAAACTTTCACCAGGCGAAGTACAAGAAGGAGACGTAGAAGTAGGTGTCGAAGGAGAGAGGTCCACCTTAGGTTCAACATGATGTTGCGCGGGCGGAGGGACTGATGGAGTATCAGCCGACACGGTAGGGACCAAAGAGGTTGAAAACAACCAAACAGGCAACCCGACAGTTAACCCTAGAAGGGATAATGTCGCCATATAAGCAGCACCAACATTCCCAAGAGGAGGGAAATGGCTAGGGTTCCCGTCAGGAGGGGAACTTGGGTTGGTGAACCTTGGAAAAGTTGCCATAGCGAAAAGAAACCTATTCAAGCAATCAAACACAAGATCTAACCAGATAATTTTATCGTGGCCAAAATGAAATTTAAGACACAGGAACTGAACTTGACCTTTTCATGTTTCGAGAGTCGAGAAAAGGACGAAAAGATGACTCTATCTACTTCGAATGTTTAATGAGCATGAAGTGACAAGACGCTCACTTACACCTTTTCTTTTAGAGAGTCTGAAAATGATCAAAAGCGACTACTCTGGAAGTTCTAGGCAAAAGGTTTACCAAGAAACCCGTAAAACTGCTTATACACCTTGGCAATCATATGATAACCAAGGACTTCCCGTACTGCAATCAATCTTCCTGAATGCTGTGTTCGGCGCGTTACGGTTTACAAGGCGGGAGACTCGGCTTCCTGTGGATAAAGGTTGCAAGCCTAATGGAGTCTCCCCATATATACGCGACGGTACGTGGGAGCCCAATCCGTACTAGCACTTATCACTTCACCGTGGAGGAATCACCCAACCACTCAACGGTAAGATACCAGGTTTAAAGACGCCGGAACACGTCTCTAGCCTAGACCTCTAGATATTTGCGTTAAGTTCCAATGCGTTTTTAGATAAATTTGGTTTATTTTACGATTGATCTTGAATTAGGTTTTAGTTTCAGGTCCTACCGTATGATCTCTCAAAAATACTTATATGCAAACTATATGCCAAAGAACATCGTTTCGTTCGATGAATTCTAACTACGGGAAGGTTAGGAGTCTTTCGATCAAACAAAACGAATACGAACAATCAAACAATCTAATGCAACTAATGGCGAGGAAACGAAACTTTTCTTTCGAGAATGCAAATCAACGAAATGTTCTTTTCCTTTTAAACTATTGAATGCAAAAGATACTAGTTTGATTTTCTTTTGAATGGCACAAAGCACTTAAAATGATTTTGAGAGACAACAACACCGAGAAAAAGGAATAAAATCACTCAACGAAAACACAACAAAGTTCCCAAGACACCAAAACAGTTTTCCAAATCAAAGGAAAAACTAAGGTTTGGATGAGCTATGTGATCTAAGCTCAGCAAGACAAAAAGGAATTCAAGCAAGAAAGAAGCAAGTGTGAACTGATCGATCCAAACAATTGTGATCTATGCTTGGCAGTGAAGAAATCGAATCAACATAAAAAGTCGTTCAATAATCGACACTAAAAATCAACCAGCAACAAGTAGTGAAAAAGCCTCAAGCAAATCAATAAGAGGGTTGTGGATGAACCTTGAATAGACAAGTAACCCAAGCAAATGGTTTCTCGATGAAACTTCTAAAGGGCTAGGTCACATGGTCTAAAAACACAAGACTCACTCAAATGAGATCAAAGAGAGAGTGCCCCTTAACCAAAAGCAATCAAAACAAGCTAATTGAGGGACAAGAAACAACAGGGGATAAGAAAGATTGGTGAATTCAGGAGATAAAGTTATAAAAACAACTTTTTAGGAATCAGCGCAAGTTATACACTGAGAACCCGAGATGATCAAGGGTCAGCGCAACTTTTACACAGACAACCCGAGCTGTCAGCGCAAATTTTACACAGACCACCCGCGCTGATCTCAGAAAACACAATCGTCGCGGGAATTAAGCTAGCAACCCAAGGTCAGCGTGGGTGAAAAGCTAGCAAGTGGCGCTGACATCGCGACTATACACGTCTTTTCCGCGATGATCCGATTTTCTAGGATCGTCGCGACTGTTAGACGTAATTACGCGATGAACAGGATGTTACAAAAGGGTGAGCGTGATGACAGCGCGACTGTCAAAATTAAATCCGCGATGGAGCTCAAAAATAGTGATAGGCAAATCAAAACTCCCAAATCAAAACAGCCAATCTTTCAATCAAACAGGGGCATTTCCCAGATCAACCCAGGAAATGCAAGAGATTGATAATTAATCCCCAATCTTTGACAAGAGAAGCAATAATCAAAACAAAGGTGACACACAAAGAGACAAGCGGCCTCCCCAGCGGAGTCGCCAAATTGTTGTATAGGTAAATCCCCTCTACGGATAGAGGCGATCCCTACTAGCCCAACAGGGGTCTAGCAACAATCGAACAATGCTACGCCGCAGGTTCCTAGTTGTAATTAACAAGTGGGTGAGAATATCCTACTTGGATTCCAACGCTTGTTTGTCGAAGAGATATTCCTCTCGCTCCTTCGCTCCAGCCGATCACAATTCCCCGCTATCCTCGCGGATGAATACCTGCACAAGCAAAAGAGAGCAAACAAAAGCGTAAAA
>APFE031549015.1:3678-37017 GCA_000404065.3 Pinus taeda
GCTGGTAATCAGGTGATGTCTTTCCATGTTCAACTCCAAAACATTTTTCACATGGATCGACTTGTACTCTGAGTGAAGATTGAACGAGTTTTGAAGACCCAGGATCTAGTTTCATCCATTCGGGTTGCAATATATTCAGGAATATAAAAACATCAAGTGTACATCATTGCCAAATAGATGATCATCCAAATCAAAGGATGATGTGTCCATATCATCAGTCTGTCACACAGACGATCGTCTATCCTATGTACATGAAAATGAATTTATAAAGATGAGCATGGGAATGCCCGCCTAAGCTAGATCATGAAACAATGTTGTAAAAATAATGTATTGTATTGTATCTTATTACAGGTCACCTCCCAGCTCGGAAAAACTTCAGATCCTCATAGTAAAGCATTTCACCCGACATCAGAAAGATTAACGACCTCATTCTTTAGGGGGAAACTGTTATAGACATTTTTGGTCACTTCAACCCCAATCATAAATGTCCATAAATTGAGGGCTCCTAAGTCCCTAAAAGTGTTGGTTCACTGCCTAAAGGAACAAGGTCAACTGATTACATCATCTCCCAGAAGTTCTGCACTGAAAATTGCTCATAAATGGTCAAAACTGGACCATACTAAAAGCTCAATGCAGGGGGTGCGAGGCATATCACCTTCCCAGTGTACAAGGTGCGATGCATACTGATTTTCTCCTCTGTAGGGTGCGATGGTCGGGAATGGAAAAATGGAAGCGACAAAAATGCGAGGTGGAAGATCATGGAATCTTCTAGAAGCTTCCCCTTTGACACTTGCCACTCCATTTTCGACCAGGAATGAGTAAGAGAACATCATTCTCCAAGTGGAATTAGGAACTATCAGAGAGAAGACACTAATAAAGATCCCAGAAGATGACTCACCTCTCTATAATTATCTATATATGGATCCCTCATCATAGAGATCCAGGGGTTGGAATTTTGTATCTTATAGAGAAGTGTTGTTGGTTTTTTGGTGTACATTCACAGTGTTGGGTGATCTAGCTTTGCTTGAGGTGACGAAGGGCTCCTTAGCTAGAGGATGATGTTGGGCCAGAGCACATGGTTGTAATCCTCTTGCTACTTTTCATCTAAATAAAACTATTCTTGTTTCCTTCCATATTCTTGTGTACTTGTTTATATATATGCATGTATATGGTTAATACACATCTGATCCCGTATTATATAGGAATTTAGATCCTTGTTTCTTGCATAGTAGTATGTTGCTGTGATTCCATAGGTTCTTCTGAAGCTGGGCAGACAAAGAAGAAGAGGCGAAACTCTATCAAGAAGGAGAGGAAATGAAGTGCAAGACTCAGGTTGGCCCTCTTGGTTCTCCTTTCGTCACTTTTGATAAAAGGAAACAATAGTAGACTTTGAGTTTTTGTTTCTAAGATAGCCACCCATCTTAGTGGGAATAGCAGCATCCGAGTGGACACTATTCCCGGATAACACTGTAAAAAATGTTCACAGATTTCCCCAGTTATTTCATAAAGAAGTTGCAGCACCTTAGATAGATAAAATCAAGTCTTCAAAACACATCTTCTTAGCATCCTTGTTCAAGGAAGAGGAAAAAGAAGCTGAAGTCATTCCTATCTATGAGCCCTTAGAAAGTCAATTCAGTAGATATCCTACTCCAGATCTAAGTGGCAAAGGGAAGCTCCTAGAAGCCCACACATTTTTCCCTTATACCCATAGAGAATGGAATATAGACAATCTCAGTGTTGGCCAAAGAAGACAGATGATTGACATGATGTTCACTAAGTATAAATTAATGCGTCTTAGGGGATAAAATGAAATAGAAGCATGTAAAACTATTATTCAGTGTTTTACTGCAACACTGTTAAGATGGTGGGAAACAAAATCCTCTCTAGCTTTGGTACAAAATATGCAGGATGAGCTGCTTAAGATGAAGCAGGTGATATCATACACGATCCTGATGGAACTACACAAAATAATCTGATTGGAGCTTTAGTTTCCATGACTCTGAAACACTGGTGTGCTTCAAAAACTGAGATAGCAGATAAACATGAAGTTATCTTAATGAATCTAAAATATAACAAGATGTCTTAGTATGAAGATTTCAATAGGGATTGGATGCATCGAATATATGAGGTAAAGGATTCTAAAAATATTCTTTGGAAGCAGGTATATCTTGTAGCAATCCCCTCCAAATTTGTGGATTATATCCATCTACAAGAAGTTTTTCAGTTACCTTTTGAATCCTATACATGGGGAGAAATTTATTCAATTATTACAAAAGCATTAGTTGGTTTGGGCACTAGCTCTAAAGAAAATAAATGTCTTCAAAAGCTATATATATTTCTAGATAGTAAATCTATTTATAGCAGGTATGGTTTAAGCATAGATGACCCATTAGTCAAGAGAAGGAAAGCCAAGAGAAGAGCTAAGAAAGAAAGAACACAAACAACCAAATTTCACAAAAGAATAGGGAGAGTCTCTTCTAGACCTCCCAAGCCTAGCAAGGGCTCTTACAAATATGTTCCAAGAACTCACTGTTATAAGCCTTTAGACATTAACTTGCATGGTTCAAAACAAGAAAAGTCGAACAAGTTAACTTGTTGGCTTTGTGGGAAAACTGGACACACTGTCACTAAGTTCCTCGTAGGAGAAGAATCAAAGAAAAATAGAGGAAAGAAATAACAACCTCTACACATGTAGAAGAGAATAGTCAAGATAGAGACCCCACTTCTTTGTATGAAATGCAGGTCCAAAAGTCACAAGGCAGATCATTGCCCAAATGTAGAGATCCGAGAACAGGCTTAGTAGTAGCAACTTATTTATTCATCTGCTGACTATACTAGCTCTTCCTTTCATAGTGCATCATAATATGAAGAATTAAATCTTCATGCCCAGCCACACAATTGTTTAGACTCAGATGAATGTAATTGCAATTATTCTACTAATTCGGATTCTGACTATTTTAGTGAATCTTCAAAAGATGCTATGCCACCAATCCAGCACAAGGAAAAAGTTCTTATGTCATAATCAGAAGAGGAAGAAATGAAGATACTGGTACAAATTCGTGCAATGGAAGATGGAGAAATGAAAAGTCGTCTCACAGATGCCTTTTTGGATCAACTCCATTCTTTCAATAAGGGATCTTCAAGGAAACCTTTATTCATAGATGCTTCATATGAGCGGAACACTAAGTCTTTTCAAAGGCATACACAGAAAGATAAGGTTCGATCACTCACCTTGGGGGGGTAAGTATAGAAATACATAACCTTAAATCTGAAATCTCTGCTTAAAAACTTCAAGTTGAAAGATTAGAAAAAGGAAAATAGTGTATTACTGCAAATCCATTTGATGAATATGATTCACTAGTCTATCATAGATAAAATGTTGAGATAATTGAAGGGAAGAAGGATCCCACTACAGGATTTCAATAAATGAGAATCCTACTGTAGAATACCAACAACACCATGTACATATTAATTTATGTATACAGAATGAAATGTTTTCATTAATTGCACTTATAGACTTTGGTGTAGATGTAAATATACTCAACCCTAAAGTAATTCCAACAAAATATTGGGTGTCTGCAAACAGGAAGGTGATTGGTTTGGTTAATATAACCCTCAAATTTGAAGTGCCCAAAGTTTCAATTTGTTTTGTGTAGCATTGTATAAAATTAAAATTTGTAGTTGATGATATTCCGATTGGTTGCATCTTAGGGAATGTTTTTCTGGTAGCAGTAGAACCACATGGATAGATTATACTAAAAGGAAGTCAAGGAGGATATTTTATCACTATCCTAACTTCTGGAGGATTTCCAAAGAGGATTGAGATGCCTTATATCTCAACTCCATGAATATCTAAAATGGTCCAAGCAATGAAAGAATTAGAAAAAGCTGAATCCAAGCTAATAGACCTCAAGAATTTAAAATCCACAATCCAAGCTTTAGAACAGTTAGAAAATCTAGTAAACTAGAAGAAGATTACTGAAACTAGAAAAAGGATTGAAGAAGAATGTTGCGCTGAACAAAATGCTTTATGGCACATGAAGCATTACTCAATTGAGCTGCCTTATAGGGCAGAATATATAGGAAGGCCTTGCAAGAGCAGAGCCATTCTGATGAACATAGAATAGAGAGATCTTTGCGAGAAGGAGATAAACCAATTGTTGGAGAAAATGTTGATCAGAGAATCTGATAGCCCATGGAATTGCTATGGGTTCTATGTCAACAAAAGGGCTGAACAAATCAGAGGTATACTAGGACTAGTAATAAACTATAAGCCCTTAAACTTTGTTTTAGCAAATAACACATATCCAATTCCACATAAAGGAGATCTCATAGGAAGAATTGCAGGCGCGAAAATCTTCTCAAAGTTTGATTTGAAATCAGGGTTTTGGTAAGTTGCCATTGCTGAAAAGGATAAGTTCAAAACTGCCTTCAGTGTGTCAGCTGGCCATTATGAATATAATGTGATGCCTTTGAGTTGAAGCATGCACCATGAAAATTTCAAAAGGTAATGGACTCCATTTTAAAACCCTATTTTGACAAGTTAATAGTGTATATAGATGATATACTCTTCTTTTCTAAAAATGTCCAAGACCATTTGAAGCATATCCAGAATTTTGTACAGATAATAAAAAAAAATCATCTGGTTCTCAGTAAAAAGAAGATTGAGGTATTCCAAACCTCCATCAAGTTTCTTGGCCATACCATATTTAATGGAAAAATATCTTTACAAAAACATTCTCTCGAACTTTCTGACAAATTTCTAGATGAAATTATTGACAAGATGTAGCTCCAGAGATTCCTCGGGTGTTTAAATTATGTCAACAACTTCTACAAGGATTGTGCAAAAGACAAAAGTTTGTTGAACCAGCGTCTCAGGAAGAATCCTTCACCATGGACTGAGGCACACACTAAAGTAGTCAGAAACATAAAGGCTAAGGTCAGATCTCTCCATATCTTGCATATTCCTGATGATGAAGCTTACAAAATTGTTGAATCTAATGCCAGTGACATCAGATGGGGAGGAATTCTTAAACAAAAGAACGATGGAGAAGAACAAATAGTGCAATTTGTATCAGACACTTCTAACCCTACAGAAAAGAACTATTCCACCATTAAAAAAGAGGTAAAAGCAGCGTGGCATTGTATAGACAAATTTGAAATTCATTTAGTCAATAATCCCTTTCTCTTAAGAACATAAGCTTCAATTCTTAAAAAGGTATTGACAAAGGATAAAGAGAAGCCAAGAGAAGCTAAAAGTTCCAAGTTGAACACATTAAGGGTGTTGAGAATTGTTTACCTAATTTTCTTAGTAGGGAATACATCCAGCATCAAGAACAAATTATGATAATTGTTACTGAATGGGACTCAAATTAGCATTAGGAAACCTTGAGGTCTATTAGAGAAGACCAAACTTGTGCTGAATATAGAGACAATTGGAAACCTACATGGAAATTAAGAAATACTAAGGTTTGAGATGCTAATCTACAACTTCACACTGATATCTTGCATCTAGTTCATGAAAGAAGAGTTTTTCCAAAAGGAGCTCGATGGATTCATGATATGGTATACACCAGTAGTATGTCAACAGTGCATCAAGCAGAAGAATCATTACAAAATGCTTTCCATGACATTTCAATGATTTGGTCAGAAGGGGGCGATAGAAAAAAATATATATCACATATTTTTTTTCATAAACAGAACAAGGAATACACATTCGCCAATTATCAGAAATATTGATGCACTCTGGCCCAAAAATGATCCAAACTTAATCCTTCCTGACACTATTTATAATTTTGCAGGTTACAAAAAGTTATGGTGGGACATTCTAAATGTTGACAAAAAGAACGAAATTCATTATACAGAACTCAAATTTGGATCAACCTGGAGTATGCAGAGAAACCAACAAGTTGAATGGTTGCAAGACTAGTGGAGAGTCTACGGAGTAAACAAAACAACCATAGATCCACTCTATTATGAACCTTATTACCATATGCATTGTGATGTATGTTTAGAAAAGAACATTGTAGACTGTTTCCATGATCCATGTAAAACTTTAAAAGACCTCTTAAAATTTCTAGAACATGGAGTCCTGGACAAATTTATGGCTAGACATGACGAATGGGTAGTCAAGACCAAAATAAAACACCATTACATTTTGAATAAACCTATGATAGTTAGAAGATTACACCAAGGCATGGATGGCCTCTGGTATCCTAGATTCGTTTTCTAGGGATTACACCTCTGTGTGACCCCACTTCATAAATGATTCTCATGGGCTTGTCCTTAAACCCTCCAGACTATAATTATGATGTCTAGTCATAAGACTGAGTGTGACCAGTTTTCTCGTGGGCTTTACTGTTCAAAAGCATCCACTATGTAAATTTTATGACTTCCGTAGGATTTGTTATAATCCTCCACAATGTAAATAAGTATGAAGATTCTTCACTCATGAGACTCAGAGGACTTCTCCAAATATTGGTGCACTTTGAGCCACATCTCCTTGACTGATAGAATAACAAGTACTCAGTTTGTCTACCTGATGGTTGAATGTTTGTCCCCTCCTTTCCTATATAATAAAGGGGTAAGGCTTATTCAAGGGCATTCAGAGTTGAGTGTGTAAGATATAGAGAGTCTAAGAGCCGAGAAATTTTCCTGCTCTGCAACTATGGACGATTTTCTAATCTGCCTGCACCATGAAAAGATCTCAAAGTTCTAGGTGATTTGAGAAGCCTGCACATCTGTGTGCTTGGCACAGATGATAACCTAAAGTGGCTAGATCAATATAGTAAGTCAATTATATCAGCATGTCTATATGTTCGAAGGCTAAGTCTGTAATTTCACTAGGAATCCTTCAGCAAGCTATCTCATGTACTCAGAAGCAAAGTCTGATAAATGCGAATACAGTCATTCTCAGGAAAGAAAAGATTGTAATCTTTTGTAATTCATTCTTTTGAATTAATATATGCGAGTGTTCTCTATTCTGCATCTGAGTATTTGTGCATATTATGAGCTGTTGAGGTAGTATCTCCTTAAAATTATTCTTATCTGAGGTTCGCCAAAGGTTCGCCAAAGGGTAGAAGGGATGCCAGACCATTAAAAGGCGAAGGAATCCATGAAGAAGGTTGGCAGACCATAAAATGCCTGAGGAGGTTCGTGTATGGGTTTGTATAAAAGATAATAAGTGATAAAAGCATAGAAGAGACTCAGTAAGGCCTAACAGTTGTGTTGCTGTTGCAAGCTTCATTAAAGCCCTTGTGTAAAATTGTTGTAAGCTTCGTTGAAGCCAATGTGTCTAGATAACTTTGCTTAAGTTAACTTGTTGGCTTTGTAGGAAAACTGGACACACTTCCAATAAGTGACCGGTAGGAGAAGAATCAAAGAAAAATAGAGGAATGAAATCACAACCTCTACACTTGCAGAAGAGAATAGTCAAGATATAGAACCTGCTTCTTTGTATTAAATGCGGGTCAAAAAGTCACAAGACAGATCACTGCCGAAATGTAGTGATCTGAGAACAAGCTCGGTAGTAGCAACTTACTTATTCATCTACTGACTATACTAGCTCTTCCTATGGTAGTGCATCAGATGAAGAATATGAAGAATTAAATCTTCATGCCCAACCATGCAATTACAATTATTCTACTAATTCTAATTCTGACTATTCCAATGAATCTTTAGAAGATGTTATGCTGCCTATTCAGCACAAGGTAAATGTTCTTATGGCACAACCAAAAGAATAAGAAATGAAGATATTGGCACAAATTCATGCAATGGAGGATGGAGAAATGAAAAATCATCTCACAGATGCCTCTATGGATTAACTCAATTATTCCAATAAGGGATCTTTTTCTGGCAACAGAAGAACCACATGGATTGATTAGACTGAAAGGAAGTCAAGGAGGATATTTTTTATCACTATCCCAACTTCTAGAGGATTTCCCAAGAGGATTAAGATGCCTTATATCTCAACTCCAAGAATATCTACAATAGTCCAAGCAATGAAAGAATTAGACAAAGTTGAATCCAAGTTAATACACCTTATGGACTTAAAATCCACAATCCAAGTTTCAGAACAGTTAAAAAATCCATTAAACCAGAAAAAGATTGCTGAAATTAGAAAATGATTGGAGAAGAATGTTGTGCTGAGGAACCATATTCTTTGTGGCACAGGAAGTAATACTCAGTTGAGCCGCCTTATAAGGTAGAACATATAGCAAGGCCTTGCAAGAACAGAGGCATTCCAATGAACAAAGAATATAGAGATCTTTGCGAGAAGGAGATAAACCAACTGTTGCAGAAAAAGCTGATAAGAGAATTTGACAGCCCATGCAATTGTTATGGGTTCTATGTCAACAAAAGGGCCAAACAAATCAGAGGTATAGTAAAACTTGTAATAAATTATAAACCCTTAAACTTTGTTTTAGAAGATAACACATATCCAATCCCAGATAAAGGAGATCTCATAGCAAGAATTGTAGGCACAAAAATCTTCTGAAAGTTTGATTTAAAATCAGGGTTTTGGCAAGTTTCCATTGCTGAAATAGATAAGTTCAAAACTGCCTTTAGTGTGCCAACTGGCCATTATGAATGGAATGTGATGCCTTTTGGGTTGAAGCATGCACTATCAAAATTTTAGAAGGTAATGGACTCCATTTTCAAACACTATTTTGACTGGTTAATAGTGTATATAGATGATATACTCATCTTTTCTAAAAATGTCGAAGGCCATTTTAAGCATATCCATACTTTTGTACAGATAATAAAAAGAAATGGTCTGGTTCTCAGTAAAAGGAAGATTGAGGTCCTCCAAACCTCCATCAAGTTTCTTGGCCGTACCATATTTAATGGCCAACTATATTTACAAAAACATGCTCTGGAATTTTCCGACAAATTTTCAGATGAAATTATTAACAAGATGCAGCTCTGGAGATTCCTCGGGTGTTTAAATTATTTCAGCAACTTCTATAAGGATTGTGAAAAAGAAAAAAGTTTACTGAACCAACGTCTTAGAAATAATCCTTCACCATGGACTGAGGCACACACTAAAGTAGTCAAAAACATAAAGGATAAGGTCAAATCTCTCCCTATCTTGGATATTTCTGATGATGAAGCTTACAAAATTTTTGAATCTGATGCCAGTGACATCGGATGTGGAGGAATTCTTAAACAAAAGAAGGATGGAGAAGAACAAATAGTGCAATTTGTATCAAGCACCTGGAACCCTGCAGATAAGAACTATTCCACCATTGATAAAGAGGTAAAAATAGCGTGGAATTGTATAGAAAATTTTTAAATTCATTTGGTCAACAAACTCATTCTCTTAAGAACATATGCTTCAGCTCTTAAAAAGGTATTGACAAATGCTATAAAGAATCCCGAAGAAGCTAAATTTGCTAGGTGGCAAGCTTTGTTTTCCAACTTTGGTTTCAAAGTTGAACACATTAAGGGAATTGAGAATTGTTTACCTGATTTTCTCATCAAGCAATACATCCAGCATCAAGAGCAAATTATGATAATTGTTACTGAATGGGACTCAAATCAGCAACAGGAAACCCTAAGATCTATCAAAGAAGACCAAACTTGGGCTGAATATAGAGACAGTTGGAACCTACATGGCAATTAAGAAATACTAAGGTTTTAGATGCTGATCTACAACCTCGCACTGATATCTTACATCTAGTTCCTGAAAGAAGAGTTTTTCCAAAAGGAGCTCGATGGATTCATGATATGGTATACACTAGCAGTATGGCACCACCACATCAAGTAGAAGAATCATTACAAAATTCTTTCCATGATATTTCAATGATTTGGTCAGAAGGGGGAGATAGACAAAAAATCTATCATAGAATTTTTAGCATAAACAGAACCAGGAATACACATTGGCCAATTATCAGAAATAATGATGCACTCTGGCCCAAAAATGATCCAAAGTTAATCTTTCCCGACACTATTTATAATTTTCAAAGATAAAAAAGGTTATGGTGGGACATTCTAAATGTTGAAAGAAAGAATGAAATTCATTGTACAAAACTCAAATTTCTATCAACCGAGAGTATGCAGAGAAACCAATAACCTAAATTGTTGCAAGATGGTGGAGAGACTACGGAGTAAACAAAATAGCCATAGATCTAGTCTATTATGAATCTTATTACCATATGCATTGTGATGTATGCTTAGAAAATAACATTGTAGATTGTTTCCATAATCCATGTAAAATTGTAAAGGACCTCTTACAATTTCTAGAACATGGAGTCCTGCACCAATTTGTGGCTAAACATGATGAATGGCTAGTCATGAGAAAAATAAAACACCAGTACATTTTGAATAAAACTATGATAGTTAGAAGAATTTAAACCAAGGCATGGGATGGCCTCTGGTATCTTAGATTCCGTTTTCTGGCGTTTACACCTCTGTCTAACCCCACTTCATAAATGGTTCTCATGGGCTTTTCTTAAAGCCTCCACACTATAATTATGATGTCTAGTCACAAGATTGAGTGTGTCTAGTTTTCTCGTGGGTTTTATTGTTCAAAAGCATCCACTATGTAAATTTTATCCCTTCCATAGTGTTTTCTATAATCCCCCACAGTGTAAATGGGTACGAATATTCTTCAGTCATGAGACTCAGAGCACTTCTCTAACTTTTGGTGTGCTTTGAGCCACTGTCCCTAACTAACAGAATAAGAAGTACTCAGTTTGTTTGCCCGATGGTTGGATATTTGTCCTCTCCTTTTCCTATATAAGAAAGGGGTAAGGCTCATTCAAGGGCATTCAGAATTGAGTGTGTGAGATATAAAGAGTCTAAGAGTCAAGAAATTTTCCTGGTTTGCAACTACGGACGATTGTCTGATCTGCTTCCACCACGAAAAGATCTCAAAATCCTAGGTGATCTGAGAAGCCTGTGCATCTGTGTGCTTGGCATAGATGAGAACCTAAAGAGGCCAGATCAATATAGTAAGTTAGTTATATACATGTGTCTATATGTTCGAAGACTGAGTTTGTAATTTCACTAGAAAGCCTTCATAATCTATCTCATCTCCTGAGAAGAAAAGTCTGATAAATGCAAATACATTCAATCTCAGGAAAGAACAGACTGTAATATTTTGTAATTCATTTTTTTGAATTAATATATGAGAGTGTTCTTTATCCCGCGTCTGAGTATTTGTGCATATTATGAGCTATTGAGGTTGTATCTGCTTAAAGTTATTCTTATTTGAGGTTCGTTAGAGGTTTGCTAGAGGTTTGCCAGAGGTTTTCCAAAGGGCAGAAGGGATGCCATACTGGTAAAAGGAAAATGAAGCCATGAAGAAGGTTGATAGAGCATTAAATGCCTGAGTAGGTTCATGTATGGGTTCATGTAAAAGGGAATAAGTGGCAAAATCATAGAAGAGACTCATCAAGGCCTAACATCTATGTGGCTATTGTAAGCTTCACTGAATCCCCTACATAAAATTGTTGTAAGCTTCACTGAAGCCCCCGCATAAAATTGGTATCAGAGCCAATTTTGGTTCAGGTTAGTACTTAGAAAAACACTCTATATTAAATGGAACCCTTTAGAAAGTCTATTTCTTTTCGAGAGTTAGAACAAAGAGAATCATCTGATCAAGAGAATCCCCTCAGGGATATGTTCACATCCACCTCTAGTCGTGTTTTAAACTCAGTCTAATTATAGTATGAAGAGTCACAACCATCGGCTAGATGGTAGCTTCAAAGTATAAACACTTCTGAAGTATATTTAGATCTCTCAGTCCTTCATTTAAAAGCAGCTACTAGAATATCCATTAAAGAGTCAATTAGTCAAATCCAAGAGAAATCCGATTGTGCATAGTTCATTCCTATGTTTGATCCAAATAACTTCAAGCTAAAGCCAAGAGGTTAAAAACTCCATATCTCGACTTGGGTTATATAAGAATTGGGATTCATGCTTTGAGACACTAGGGTATAAATACTTTTGTCTTATCTAATGTCAGAGACTTGACCCACAATAAATAAATTGATTTGCTGATAGGAGGTATTGTCGCACCTCTATCCAATGGCCCCGTATACTTTGACAATTATCCAAACTTTTCTATATATGTATATGATGAAACAATCAAAAGTATCCTTCAGTTAGAAATCCAAACAACTCGATTTGATATGGCCAAGAGAAGAAATAATATTTATATCCAAACCAGAGGATGCTTTAGGCATACCAATACCCTCTATCCAGTTGTACTTCATGCACTCGATAAGGATTCAAGAGCTAGTGTGGTGGTGTTAATAGATTCAAGAAATTAAAAGATCGAACACCAAACCATCAGATGAGAAAACCGTACCTTCCCAGAACACTCGGTAGTTTCAAATCCCAAACCTCTTGCCATGAAAAAGATAAATTCTACTGATATCTGTGAGGAACAATCTTCTACTATTCTTTCAATCCCTAGAAGATCAACCATTGATCAAAATATAATAGACCAAGCCCACAGACGTTTTCATTTGTATAGAAATCCAGATATTGTAGATACAACTTGTTCAAGTTCTGTTTTAAATTCCTGTAAACATGTCTCTTTATTTGACTTTTCCCAAATATTTAACTTTTCTTCTGTTGAAGTCAAATGTCCCGAATGCAATTTTTTTGTAAATCCCAGTCATCTTGCCGAATTAATTATACATGAAAACCATCATCCTAGGACTGGTGAAGCACCAACTTCTACATCCATAAATCATTGTCCTAATCTAAAATGCTTAGACACATCATTTCCTCATGAGTCTGAACATGTCTTGATGATGCATGAGATAACTACCTTAGAAAATGAAGATCCAAGGTTAACAAAAATTTCCAGCATGATGAGGCCAATAAAGTCGAGATATGGACTAGGCTACTTAGAAAAAGAAAGTCGCCTAATCCCTCAATCAAGGTTTGGGCCAATCCCAGATGACTGTAAAAATCTAGCCGTAATGGAGATGCATTTTTTTTTTACTTTAATGAATGGATGTCCAAAGCATAAAATAATTTCCTAATGGATGAAAGCAATGTTGAATTGGGACTCATTTACTCATCCTGAGGCTGAACATTTTGGCCTAAGTCATTATGTTGACGAAAAAATCAAATTGTCTCAATCATAGATGAAATATATGGATGATACAAATTCCTAGATATCATTTTATTCATGGAATAGGAAGAGACAACCAGAAAATGTCATGATGACTAATGCTCTGGCATCCACTCCATCTCTACACTCTTGGTCAGCCCTAGATGGAAGTAAAGTTGAAACAATATCCACATTCCATCCTTATAAAGGCATTATGTTAGCAGAAGGCCAAAGCACTACAAAGGCCATACCTCTAGTCTTAAAAGATGAAAACGCCCTAGGAATTGATGGAAGGATACAAAAATCTAGTGAACAGATAAACTGGACCAATATAGTTGTAAAAGGCCTTGAGATGGAAACAACAAAATCCGTAGAAGTCAAAGAGCAGTTCAATATTGTTCAAGTTTCAATAAATGATGTAAATAAGTCTTTGAACAACGTACAATATTAACCCTTACTTGTTATAAGTTATGCTAGAGAATCTCTGAGTGAAATAGAAGAAGTGGAAGAGAAAATGGTAGACCAATTTGGGTCTACAAAAGGATTGATAAATCAACTGGTTGAGAAAGTAGATAAAATGACTGTGTCCAAAATTAACAAGCCAGTTCTTGCCACCTTTTTACATAAAGGGAGTGTTAAGATCCAAGACCCTATCAAACCTATGGACAAATTTCCTTAGTTATTTCCGAAAGAAGTTGTAGCCCCTCGGACAGATAAGGCCAATTCTTCAGAACACATCTCCTTAGCATCCTTGTTCAAGGAAGAGGAAACAGAAGATGAATTCCTTCCTATCTATGAGCCCTTAGAAAGTCAATTTAGTAGATATCATGCTCCAGATCTAAGTGGCAAAGGGAAGCTCCCAGAAACCCACACATTTCACCCTGATTCCCACAGAGAATGGAATATAAACAATCTCAATGTTGGCCAAATAAGATAGATGATTGACATGATGTTCACTGAGTATAAATTAATGTGTCTCAGAGGGAAAAATAAAATAGAAGCATGCAAAACTATTATTCAGTGTTTTACTGGAACACTGTTAAGATGGTGGGAAACAGAATCCTCTCCAGCTTTGGTACAAAAGATGCAGGATGAGCTGCTTAAAGATGAAGTAGGTGATATCATACACAATCCTGATAGAACTACAAAAAATAATATGATTGGAGCTTTAACCTCCATGATTCTGGAACATTGGTGTGGTTCAGAAACTGAGATAGCAGATAAACATGAAGTTGTCTTAATGAATCTAAAATCTAAAAAGATGTCTTAGTATGAAGATTTCCACAGGGATTGGATGTAGTGAATATATGAGGTAAAGGATTCTAAAAATCTTCTTTAGAAGTAGGCATACCTTGCAACAATCCCCTCCATATTTGTAGATTATATCCGTCTACAAGAACTTTTTCAGTTATCTTTCGAATCCTATACCTAGGGAGAAATTTATTCAATTATTAGAAAAGCATTGGTTGGCTTGTGCACTAGCTCTAAAGTAAATAAATCTCTTGAAAAGCTATGAATATTTGCAGATAGTAAATCTATTTGTATCACATATGGTTTAAGCATAGATAACCCATTAGTCAAGAGAAGGAAAGCCAAGAAAAGAGCTAAGAAGGAAAGAAAACAAAAAACCAAATTTCACAAAGAACAAAAACACCATGAACGTATTAATTTATGTATACAAAATGAAATGTTTTCATTAACTGCACTTATAGACTCTGGTGCAAATGTAAATATACTCAACATTAAAGTAATTCTAGTAAAATACTGGATGTCTGCAAATGGGAAGGTGATTGGTTTTGGTAATAAAATCCTCAAATTTAAAGTGCCCAAAGCTTCAATTTGTTTTGAGTAGCATTGTATAAAATTAAAATTTGCAGTTGCTAATATTCCTGTTGATTGCATCTTAGGCAATGTTTTTCTGGCAGCAGTAGAACCACATCGATCGATTAGACTGAAAGGAAATCATGGAGGATATTTTATCACTGTCCCAACTTCTAGAGGATTTCCCAAGAGGATTGAGATACCTTATATCTCAACTCCAATTATATCTACAATGGTCCAAGAAATGAAAGAATTAGATAAAGTTGAATCCAAGCTGATAGACCCCAAGGTTTAAAATCCATGATCCAAGTTTCAGAACAGTTAAAAAATCTAGTAAACCAGAAGAAGATTACTGAAGTCAGAAAAAGGATTAAAGAAGAGTGTTGCGCCAAGGAACCAAATGTTTTCTAGCATAGGAAGCAGTACTCAGATGAGCTACCTTATAAAGCAGAATATATAGGAAGGCCTTGCAAGAGCAGAGCCATTCCAATGAACAAAGAATATAGAGATCTTTGCGAGAAGGAGATAAACCAAATGTTGGAGAAAACATTGATCAAAGAATCTAACAGCCCATGGAATTGCTATGTGTTCTATGTCAACAAAAGGGCCGAACAAAAGAAAGGTATACCAAGACTAGTAATAAACTATAAGCCATTAAACCTTGTTTTAGCAAATAACACATGTCCAATCCCACACAAACGAGATCTCATAGGAAGAATTGTAGGCGCGAAAATCTTCTCAAAGTTTGATTTAAAATCAGGGTTTTGGCAAGTTTCCATTGCTAAAAAGGATAAGTTCAAAACTACCTTCCGCATGCCAACTGGCCATTATGAATGGAATGTGATGCCTTTTGGGTTGGAGCATGCACCATCAAAATTTTAGAAGGTAATGGACTCCATTTTCAAACCCTATTTTGACTGGTTAATAGTGTATGTAGATGATATACTCATCTTTTATAAAAATCTCCAGGACCGTTTTAAGCATATCTAGACTTTTGTACAGATAATAAAAAGAAATGGTCTGGTTCTCAGTAAAAATAAGGTTGAGGTATTCCAAACCTCCACCAATTTTCTTGGCCATACCTTATTTAATGGCAAAATATGTTTACAAAAACATGCTCTGGAATTTTCTAGCAAATTTCGAGATGAAATTGTTGACAAGACACAACTCCAGAGATTCCTCGAGTGTTTAAATTATGTTAGCAACTTCTACAAGGATTGTGCAAAAGACAGAAGTTTTCTGAACCAACGTCTCATAAATAATCCTTCACCATGGACTGAGGAACACACTAAAGTAGTCAGAAACATAAAGGCTAAGGTTAGATCTATCCCTATCTTGCATGTTTCTGATGACGAAGCTTACAAAATTGTTGAATCTGATGCTAGTGACATCAGATGGCGAGGAATTCTTAAACAAAGGAAGGATGGAGAATAAAAAATAGTGCAATTTGTATCAAGCACTTGGTAGCCTACATAAAAGAACTATTCCACCATTGAAAAAGAGGTAAAAGCAGTGTGGAATTATATAGACAAATTTGAAATTCATCTGGTCAACAAACCATTTCTCTTAAGAACAGACGCTTTAGCTCTTAAAGAGGTATTGACAAAGGATATAAAGAAGCCAGGAGAAGCTAAATTTGCCAGGTGGCAAGCTCTGTTTGCTAACTTTTATTTCGAAGTTGAGCACATTAAGGGTGTTGAGAATTGTTTAGCTAATTTTCTCAGCAGGGAATACATCCAGCGTCAAGAACAAATTATGATAATTGTTACTGAATGGGACTCAAATCAACAACAATAAACCATGAGGTCTATTAGAGAAGACCAAAGTTACGTTGAATATAGAGACAGTTGGAAACCTACATGCCAATTATGAAATACTAAGGTTTTAGATGCTGATCTACAACCTCACATTGATATCTTACATCTACATCCTGAAAGAAGAGCTCTTCCAAAAGGAGCTCAATGGATTCATGATATGGTATACATCGGTAGTATGGCAGTAGCGCATCAGGTAAAAGAATCATTGCAAAATTATTTCCATGACATTTCAATGATTTGGTCAGAATGGGAAGATAGACAAAAAATCTATCACATATGTTTTTGTATAAACAAAACCAGGAATACACATTGGCCAATTATCAGAAATAATGATACACTCTGGCCCATAAATGATCCAAACTTAATCTTTCCTGACACTATTTATAATTTTTTAGGATACAAAAAGTTATGGCGATACATTCTAAATGTTGATGGAAAGAATTAAATTCATTATACAAAACTCAAATTTGGATCAACCAGGAGTATACAGAGAAACTAGCAAGTTGAATGGTTGCAAGACTGGTGGAGAGACTATGAAGTAAACAAAATAGCCATAGATCTATTCTATTATGAATCCTATTACCATATGCATTGTGATGTATGTTTAGAAAATAACATTATAAATGGTTTCCATGATCAATGTAAAACTGTAAAAATCCTCTTACAATTTCCAGAACATGGAGCCCTGAACCAATTTATGGCTAGATATGATGAATGGTTAGTCATGACCAAAATAAAGCCCCAGTATATTTTAAATAAACCTATGATAGCTAGAATAATTTGCACCAAGGCATGGGATGGCCTCTGGTATCCTAGACCCTGTTTTTCAGGCACTACACCTCTGTGTTACTGCACTTCATAAATGGTTCTCATGGGCTTGTCCTTAAAGCCTCCACACTGTAATTATGATGTCTAGTCACAACACTGAGTGTGACGAGTTTTCTTGTGGGCTTTACTATTCAAAAGCATCCACTATGTAAAGTTTATGCCTTCCATAGGATTTTCTATAATCCTCCACAATGTAAATAAATAAGAAGATTCTTCAGTCATGAGGCTCGGAGCACTTCTTCGACTTTTCGTGTGCTTTGAGCCACATCTCCCTGACTGATAGAATAAGAAGTACTTAGTTTGTCTTCTTGATGGTTGGATGTTTGTCCCCTCCTTTTCCTATATAATAAAGGGGTAAGTCTCATTCAAGCACATTCGGAGTTGAGTGTGTGAGATATAGAGAGTCTAACAGTTGAAAATTTTTCTTGCACTGCAACTGCAGACGATTGTCTGATTTGCTTGCACCATGAAAAAGTCTCAAAGTCCTAGGTGATCTAAGAAGCCTACACATCTATGTGCTTGACATAGATGAGAACCTAAAGTGGTGAGATCAATATATTAAGTCATTTATATCTATGTGTCTATATGTTAAAAGACCGAGTGTGTAATTTCACCAAGAAGCCTTTAAGAAGTTATCACATTTACTGAGAAGCAAAGTCTGATAAATGCGAATATAGTCAATCTTAGGAAATAATAGATTGTAATATTTTGTAATTCATTTTTCTGAATTAATATATGAGAGTGTTCTCTATTCCACATCTGAGTATTTGAGCATATTATGAGTTGCTGAGGTAGTATTTGTTTAAAGTTATTCTTATTTGAGTTTTCCTAGAGGTTCGCCAGAGATACGCCGAAGGGTAGAAGGGACGCCAGACCATTAAATGGTGAAGGAGGCCGTGAAGAAGATTGACAGATGAGTAGGTTTGTGTATGGGTTGATGTATGGGTTCGTGTAAAAGAGAATAAGTAGCAAAAGCATAGAAGAGACCCACCAAAGCCTAGCAACTATGTTGCTGTTGTAAGGATCATTGAAGCCCTTGCGTAAAATTGGTATCAGAGACAAGTTTGGTTCAGGTTAGTACTTAGAAAAACACTCTATATTAAATGGAACCATTTAGAAAGTCTATTTCTTTCCAAGAGTTAGAAGAAAGAGAATCATCTGATCAAGATAATCCCCTCAGGGATATGTTCATATCAGCCTCTAGTCGTGTTTTAAACTCAGCCAGTTCGAGTATGAAGAGTCATAACCATCGTCTAGGTTGCAGCTTCCAACTATAAGTGCTTCTAAAGTATATTTAGATTTCTCAGTATTTTATTTAAAAGCAGCTACTAGAATATCCATTAAAGAGTCAATTAGTCAAATCGAAGAGAACTCTGATTGTGTACAGTCCATTCCTCTGTTAGATCTAGAACAACTTCAAGTTGAAGCCAAGAGGTTAAAAACTCAATATCTCCATTTGGGTTGTATAAGAATTGGGATTCATGCTTTGACACACCAAGGTCTAAATACTTTTGTCTTAGCTATAGGCAGAGACTTGACCCACAATAAATACATTGATTCATTGATAGGAGGTATTGTTGCACCTCTGTCGAGTGGCCCCATATACTTTTATTGTTATTCAAACTTTTCTGTATATGTATATGATGAAACAATCGAAAGTATCGTTCAGTTAGAAATCCAGACAATTGGATTTGATATGGCCAAGAAAGGACATAATATTGTTATCCAAACCAGAGGATGCTTTTGGCATACCAATACCCTCTATCCAGCTATATTTCATGCACCCAATAAGGATTCAAAAGCTAGTGTGGTCATGTTAATAGATTCAAGAAATCAAAAGATTGAACACCAAACCATCAGATGGGAAGACCTTACTTTCCCAAAACACTGGGTAGTGTCAAGTCCCAAACCTCTTGCCATGAAAGAGATAACTTCTGTCGATATCCGTGAGGAAAATCTTCTGCTATTCTTTCATTCCCTAGAAGATCAACAATTGATCGAAGATGAATAGACCAAGCCTGCAGAAGCTCTCATTTGTACGTTAATCCAGATATTGTAGAGACAACTTGTTCAAGTTCTATTTTAAATTCGTATAAACACGTTTCATTATTTGAGTCTGCGCAAATAGTTAACTTTTCGTCCCTTGAAGTCAAATGTCCCTAATGCAATTCTGTTGTAAATCTTAGTCATCTTATTAAATTAATTTTACATGAAAACCATCATCCTAGGATTGGTGACGCACCACCTTCTAGATCCATAAATCCTTGTCCTAATCCAAAATGCTCAGACATACCATTTCCTCATGAGTCTAAACATGTCTTGATGATGCATCAGATAACTACCTTGGAAAATGAAGGTCCAAGGTTAACAAAAAGTTTTAGCATGATGAGGCCAGCAAAGCTGAGATATGCACTAGGCTACTTAGAACTAGCAAATGGCGTAATCCCTCAATCAAGGTTTGGGCCAATCCTAGATGACTGTGAAAAGCCAGCCATAATGGATATGCAATTTTTTTTTACTTTAATGAATGGATGTCCAAAACATAAAATAAGTTCCCAATGGATGAAAGAAATGTTGAATTGGGACTTATTTAATCATCCTAAGGCGAAACATTTTGTCCTAAGTCATTATGTTGAAGAAAAAATCAAATTTTGTCAAGCTTGGAAGAAATATATGGATGATACAAATTCATGGATATCATTTTATTCATGGAATAGCAAGAGACAACCAGAAAAATTCATGATGACTGATGTTGTAGCTTCCACTCCATCTCTACACTCTTGGTCAGCCATAGATGGCAGTGAAGTTGAAACAATATCCACATCCCTCCTTATAATGGCATTATGTTAGGAGAAGGCCAAAGCACTACAAAGGCCATACCTCTAGTCTTAAAAGATGAAAATGCCCTAGGAATTGATGGAAGGATACAAAAAGCCAGTTAACAGATAAACTGGATCAATACAACTGTAAAAGGCCTTGATATGGAAACAACAAAATCCATAGAAGTCAAAGAATAGTTCAATACTATTCAAGCTTCAATAAATGATGTAAATAAGTCTTTGAATGATGTACGTTATTCATCCTCAGTTGTTAGAAGTTATGCTAGAGAATCTTTGAGTAAAATAGAAGAAGTAGAAGAGAAAATGGGAGACTAATTTGGGTCTACAAAAGGATTGATAAATGAACTGGTTGAGTGTTGGCTTATATGGACCTGACCTAGGTTCGAAAGAGTTATTTAGCCAAACAAATCTTGCAGCTTCTAGCCCTTTCAGCAATAGCTCGTGGAGTGCGGACTGAGGTCGCACCTGAGGTAGTAGGGGAGGGTGCTCGAGCGAAGTTTCCACACCCTTGGGATGTCTTGATGTGGTCTGTTGGCTTTGCGCATCGTTCTGTGGCCTTGCGCCACTCTACCTCGCATAGATCTAGACCCAAAACACTCCTTAATACTTATTATTGCACTGTTATAGATTAAGTTTACTTTTTATGGTCTTTAAGCAAACATTTAACAAAATTAACCAGTTCGCGCAGTTAGAAAGATACATATTCACATAAATTTATACCATAAGCATACGTGCATAGATAAAATAGTTGTATTAACCATAAATTAGCCAGATCCACAATAATTCAGATTTAATATAGAATTTCATAATCAAATTATCTTTATTTAATTCCTTCAACAATAGATGCAGATCTGCCCTGCGCACTCGACTACAGGGTTTCACACACACAACTACGGACTCTACCAGGCCTCTATGTACATAGCTGCAAAGCCTCTATCTACCACCCAATACCCTCGACTCAAACTTACAGATGCACATATAATATTCACAGACCCATAACACTATCATTCATATCTCTTCCAAAAAATTCCTTCTACCCTTAGACCCCACTCTATTTATACATTCCCATGGTCTGCGGACCATGGGTAGGCTAACTTACTCCTTATTATTCTCTATTATTTCTTGGGTGAACAACCCTTTGACTCGACCTTTTGCCTTTCGTGCTCCAGATATTTCAGAGTTTTACAATGTTTTTATACTAAGTTATAGGCTCTCAACCCCAGAAATGTTACACGAGACCTCCACTACCCAACAGTCCCCCAACACAATCATCGTGACTCATCCCAAGTCACTCGTTGGCACAGAAAGACGTGTTGCCTTGGCTTTGCGGTTCACTTCCCTTTGAGTGATGCTCTTCGTCCTACTGCTCTTTCGTTATCTCCTACAATGCTTCGTCCGGCTCCTCCGTTGTTTCTACCATTTCTCGCAACAGATAATGCTCATTCTACTCTGCTCGGTTAACACAGAACACTCCCCATAGGATTTTAGCTCTAGTGGGGGAGCCATATACGGGACCTCCTTGTACCACCACAGCCACTTCCTACCTTCGTATCTTTTCTTCGCACTGTCTGTTGTAGCTTGTGTTGCAATTTTGCAAGACTGTTGCTGCTATCCACGAGATCCCAATCCTCAAGGTACATCATAGATGACTTATTAATTTCACTTCTACCAATGGTCTCCATATTTCCATCCTTTCTCTTTTCTTTTGTAGTTTGCTGGCCTGCACACGGGTGAGGTTGCGGCATCCGGACTAGTTCTACTTCATGGCTCCCATTTTCTGGTACATCCCCTATTGTTGATGTTGAACTCTGCGTGGTGCCTGCAACTATCAACACCATGTTCCTCAGAGAGCCCTGCCTCTTCATCGGCCATATCACCACCCTCGGGCTCATTCCTTGTGCAAAGATAATGAAAAGTTCCATATTGGTAAACATCTTGCATTCTTTAGAAGCTTAGTGCACGCTGTGGATGCCTCCCTATGATTTATAGGTGTTCTAAATTTCAAATTCACTGGCTCCCACCTATTCTAGTGCCCTTATGTTAAACCTATTGAAGATTGTTCCATATCTAGCTCGTACCCCTTCTCTTAGTCACCCGTCACCTGCTCCCTTTTTCCATAATTTAGACATCTTGTCATGAATAGTGACAACAATGGTCACCTCTCCTCTTATCAATGGAACAACGCAATCCTTTCCATGCAATCACGCATCCTTCCCCTGGACTGCTTTATCATCCTACGCTCTCTTTCAACTGGCTGAAGCGGTGAGACTGTCCTTTGAACCATTAGTTAGGTAGTCGGCCCACCCATGTATAGCTTCAGGTCACTGCCATTCACTTTTCTCGGGAAGGGGTCTCCATTGAGTTTGGCAAGCTGAACTGCCCCCCATCGGTAACTTCTTTGATGACATAGGATCCCAACGAATGCATTCGGAGTTTTCCAGGGAATTTCTCAAACTTGTTGTCATATAGTAATACTAGATCATTCTCCTTGAGAGTGCGCACCTTGATATGGTGATCATGCCACACTTTCTCTTGTTGTTTCTATATTTGCTGATGTAAGCCAGCCAAAAATAGTTCGTCCTCCAGTTCCTCTAGCTGTGCAAACCATTCCTCCAAAGCCCTGCGGTCTGCCATACCTGTTATTGCCACTATTCGCAGACTAGGCACAATGTACTCCATAGGCATAACAACCTCCTTACGCTAGACTAACCAAAAATATGTCTGGCCCATCAACTTCTTACACGTGGTTCGGTATGCCCATAGCACAATAGGGATGCACAAGTCCTAGTCATTTCGCTGTGCATTATAGACCTCGGTCAATGCAGTCTCCAAAATTTTGTTGAATGCTTCAATGGTCCCATTCACTTTTGCATGGTATGGTGTACTCTATTGGTGATATATCTAGAATTCCTCAGTGAGTGCACTAATCATTTCATTCAAAAAGTGCATTCCCCGAGTGCTCATGAGAATTTTGGGACATCCAAACCTTGTCAGCACATTCTCAAACAAAAACTTTGCAGCTATTGCAGCTGTGAAATCCTTAACCAGTTGTGCCTCTGCCCACCGAGTCAAATATTCTATCGCGGTGATGACATAGTGTGTGCCCGTCTTCTCTCACGGTGCGATAGGTCCTATGAAGTCGATTTCCCACTTCTCAAATGGTTGTACCTTCATCTGTGGCTAGAGTGGAATTTCATCTCTCCACAATGGTTTCCTCGTCCATTAACATATGTCGTAGGATCGACAGTAGGCTTTCAAATCCTTATGCAGAGTGGGCCACCATAATCCTACGTGAAGAATCTTCTCAGCTATGGCGCGACCTGCATAATGTCTGCCAGCAACCCTGCCATGTGCTTCGGTCAAGATCTTTCCTTGCTCGAACTCCAGTACATATCTGTGTAATATTTTGTCATTGCCCATTTTGTAGAGGTGTCCTGCAATCACAGTAAATTCTACTACATGTATCATCAATTCCTTCTTCTGCTAAATAGAATATCCCTATAGCGTGGTTGTTGTAGTTAAAAAATGGATTATATCCTCAAAGTGGCCATCCACAGCATGCACTGCATACAACTGTGCATCCGAAAGTCCTTCCTCTAAATTTGTAGGCTCTTCGCTGGTCTCAATTCATGGCAGGTGATTCGGGCCTATGTTTAGACATCTTGGCTTTACGACAACCTAGAAATCATATTCTTGGAATAACGACAACCACCTACAAATGCACCCCCCCAACACAGGCTTATTCACTAGGTATTTTAGCGCAGAGTGATTAGTATACATCTGAAAGTGAACTCCGAGTAGATAGTGGTAGTATTTTTGGAGTGCATATACCATCGCCAATCCCTCTCACTCAGTAGTGGAGAAATTCCTCTCAGCTTTTGACAACCAACGACTGGCAAACGCAATCAGGTGAACAATTCCCTGCACTACTTCTTCAGTGAGTACTGCACCCAATGCAATACATGATGTGTCGACATGCACATGACATTTGATGTCCCATTTTGGAAAGACCAATATAGGGTTGGATTTCATCTTTTCCTTAAGCGTTTCTAGACTTTTTTTGCATTCTTCACTCCAGCAATAAGTAGCATCCTTCTTCAACAACTATTCCATTGGAGCCGTGATCTAGGCATAGCTCTTTATGAACTTTCGATAGTAGCTCGCGTGTCCCAGGGCGGCACATAGTTGTTTGACACTTCGCAGTGTTTGCAGATTGAGGATGACAATGATATTTGTTAGATCCACCATCAGACCTTGCTTACAAACCGCATGGCTAAGCAGGTTCCCGAAGGGGACTAGGAAAGTACACTTCTTCAGGTTTAGCGCAATCAGATGTCATCTGCAAGTATCCAGCATTAACTGTAAGCTCACGATATGTTTCTTAACTAGCCCGAATATAGTCCAGTCATCAATATAGGCCTCTAAGAACTTGTGTATAAATTCCTTAAATGCAGCTACCACAATGTGTGAGAATATCATTTGCGTGTTCTTCAGGCCAAAGGGCATCACCATATACTGAAAACAACCCCATTCAGTGGTGAACATTGTTTTACTCCTATCTTCTAGTGCAATCCTGATCAGGTGGTACCCTGAGAACCTGTCCGTGAAGGAGTAGGCTTCTTGTCCACCCACATTTTCTAGTACCTCCTCTGTAAAGGGCATCGAAAACAGATCATTAACATAGGCATCATTCAGCTTCCTGAGATCCACGTAGATGTGAATCTCACCATTCTATTTCTTCTCCTGCATAACCATAGGACTTACCCAGTCAGACTCCTCGACTGGTTCAATGATTCCTACTGCCAGCATCTTGTCCAATTCTTCATGGACCTTTACTTTGTATTTTGGGTTCAATCGGTAGGGTCGCTTCTTAACTGGCTTCGTATTTGACTTCAATGTTATCTTCAACATTCCCATATCTCTTAGGATCCCTTTTAACTCCACAATTTTTGTTGGGAATAAATCTCAATATTCTTGAAGCAACTCGATGACCTTTTCCATCGTGGCATCATCCCAATAATCCCCAAGCATACTTCGGCTCTTCTTCTGTTCCAATATTTACTTGTTTCATTTTCAATGGTGTCGTGATGTTTGGATATTCATTTTCGGGTCTACGCACCTCATGGCTCCAATCTGATTTCGGAATATTGATGTTTCGTGGGTTGTCCTCATCATCTTCTGCCTGTACGTTATAACATTCTAGGGCCTGGCTCAACTGTCATGACCAGTCTGGCTACATGATTTCTTTTCATTCCAGTGGAATTTTGAAAATGGCCACCTTCACTAGCTATAATACGTCGTCCATGGTATCCATCCATTGGTCTTCAAAGAGGAATGTCGATAGAAACCCTTCGTGCTAGATATCCCACTTGCCAGTGCCATGTCGGAGCTCTGTTTGAGTGTACCAGTTCCTTGGGATAACATCCAGGGTATGATAAAATAAGTGCGCCCACTCTAGTTGAGGCTTCTCGCCATAACTTTTGGTCCATCTGGTAAGGTGCATGCGTGGGTCATCGCGTCCATCGTATTTCTCCATTATTTGTAGTTCTAGCTTCCCAAATCTTATCTACATCACGCACTTGCATCCATGCTAGTCTTCAAAAGTTCATTCATGAGTGCCCCACCATCGTGTAGGTGTCATGTGCAATGTCCATTTTAACACATCAAACCATTGATGCTCTAGTACTGCACTTTCGAACTTCGTGAGGAATTCATCTACTATTGTCAGCCCATCATACATTGGTCATTTGTGGTCTTGAGTTCTAACGAAATACAGTTATTTGGTCATCATGTTGCAGTGTAACGTGATTACTCTGTTCAACCTGTTATGCCACTGCTCGTCTTCTTCATCTAAATTGCTGGTGCAAGATTCTGCATAGCCCCGTGATATTCTCCTCCCTTCTGTTGGCTTGTCCCCTTATAGCCTGTGTGCAACAATTTTGTAGATACAATCCAATCCATCATCCCCTTCTTCATTGCACATAAGTTCCACGTAGCGAGGTCCATCAGCTGAATCTAGTGGAATGACTACGCAGAGCGAATTCTTCTCAAATATCATTTTCCACAGCTTTAAATTAATAACCTCATTCATGCTGGTGGCCCAGTCTATTCCTAACAATGTAGGGTAAGGGTTATTTTTGTCCATGATTTCAATAAATTCAAAGTTTGTCCAGGTGCTCGTGTCATTGATATCCACCGTAATTCCTAGCAACATTCCCATGGGTAGGATCTTCTATTGGTTTTCCATCTGTAATTGAATAGGAGACCATCATAGTGTAGGCTTACCCATGTGCTCCCAAGTTTGCTTAGGCAGTAAGTTTGCATCTGAGCCCTGGTCCAAAATGACATGATCCATCTCATAATTGCCAATTTGCATCATTAATCACATTTCCCACCCAGTCTGTGACACATGTCCTCCCAATTTTCAAACTACGTGAGGTTCACTCCACCCTGGACCTCTATTTATCAATTCTTGTAAGCCTTTAACTGCCCTTTTGTCATGAAGCAATTTTATGCATGTCTCTAAAAATGTAGTTAGCATTGAGGGATCCCTGTCTAGCTTAGGCTGATCCCTACTACCCAGGGTAGAGACCTCCATGAAGCTCTCCCTAACTTCCAAATATGTCTCCCTGCCAACCCTTGCATCCTCCTTAGTTAAGTTCCCTTTTTCCTCTCTTGTGGTTGCGCCACTCCTTTGTACCATGTTTACTTTGGGGTCTTCGTCGCGGGGTTCAAACCTCATCATCTATATGTTTTGTGTCGTCATAGGCGGCGCTGCCCTTTTTTCATGAATTTGTGCTATCAATGTGGGGCAATCTATCATCTCATGATCGAATTGCTCACAGTAAGTGCACGATTTTTTGGTTGGATTGGTACAATCTTGTGCATAATGTCTTGGTCCTCCGTAGTTGTAAGAGATTAGCTGTCTGTGACCCATTCCTAGCCCCATTCCCCCCCGTCCTCATCCGCATCCTTCGAACCCACTGTGCACAATCGCCACAGCTAGATCCTGACCTCGCACTTCAGTCTTCATTCTGTAGGTAGGTGACTGGTCCATCAATAATTGATAACTATGATAGTCTCATTCCTCGTGGCCCACCGATCTGCAAAAGTTGCAAAATAGCCACTTGGGGGGGTGGGGTGGTTTGTCCCATGTTCTATAATAGATGGCAGTTGTCAGTGGCATGCTTTCCTCCCTCCTAACATATCATGCACCAGAGTGTGGGCATCACGCTTGGCACTTCTTGTACCTCTAGTCACAATGGCGTTGGTCCCCCCACTACCACATAGTTTGCAAAGATTGGACAGTGATCTTTTTCGTGACCCTAGCTTCTACACTTTATACACCATACTTCCTCTCAAGCTTTTGGGTGAGTTGCCTGTTCCTGTTTTAACATCTTCATTTCTAAACACAGGGTTTGTATCTGCACTCGGATTTGTTGAACTCCCCGGGTCCTGTAATGGAGTTTCGTGCAACCTCACTGTTGTCTCCAATGCTTCAGCCTGGGTTGAGATATTTTGTTGTGACAAAGCTGTCCTCAGATGCATTGTTAATGACACCACAAACCAACCACAATGCTGTGCATCTGACAGTGTCATGTTCACCTCGCGGATGCTACTTTTTAGTATTTGATCCAAATCCCACGGGGTTTCACCTGGTATCATCATGATCTCCTTGAATGCTATGATTGATTGTGTTTCTGACTTTGGCTGGCTAAATTGTTTCTTTAATTCGATCTAGATCTTCGATGTCCCCGCATTCAGGTGATTGCTTGAGTACTTTATATACCATGTCAGTTCTCGGTCCTGTAGCATGCTAACTGAGGTAGCCTTTCTGATATTATTGTATGTAATTCTATGTGTGTCCCATACCAATGTCACCAAGAACCAAAATTGTTCTAGATCTTTGCTTCCTGCTCCTTTGAATACCAGAAGCTAGATCACGCTCATCATTTTTAACCTCTGGTTTGCACGTCGGTGTACTCTGAACTACTATTGTTTCTGATCCCTTTCATCCTTAAATTATTTCTCTATAAAGTTCCAATGTTCCTACATCAAACATCCCTTAGGCAGGTCTCCGTCCCGGCAACAGAACCATTTGTTGGCTTATATGGGCCTGACCTAGGTTGGGAAGAGTTATTTAGCCAAACAAATCTCGTAGCTACCGGCCCTTTCAGCAACATCCCGCGGAGTCCATATTGAGGTCTCAGTCGAGGTAGTGGGGTACGGTGCTGGAACCTGGTTTTCACACCCTTGGGATTTCTTGATGTGGTCTGCTGGTTTCGCGCACTATTCTATGGCCTCGCACCACTCTGCTTCACACAGATCTAGACCCAGAACACACCTTAATACCTATTACTACGCTGTTATAGATTAAATCTATTTTTTATGGTCTTTAAGCAAACATTTAAAAAAATTAACCAGTTCACGCACTTAGAAAAGATACAAATTTAGATAAATTTATGCCATAAGCATACACGCATAGATCAAATAGTTGTATTAACCATAAATTATCCAGATCTGCAATAATTCAGATTTAACACAAAATTTCATAATCAACTTATCTTTATTTAATTCCTTCACCAATACATCCAGATCCGCCCTGCGCACTCAACTATAGGGGTCTGTGCACAAAGTTGCGGACTCTACCAAGCCTTTGCGCACACAACTATAGAGCCTCTATCTATCACCCAATACCCTTGACTTAGACATGCAGACGTGCATATAATCTTCACAGATCCATAACACTATCATTCATATCTCTCCCAAAAAATACCTTCTGCCCTTAGAGCCCCACTCTATTTATACATTCCCATGGTCCACTGACCATGGGTAGGCCGACTTACTCCTTATTATTCTATATTATTTCTTTGGCGTACAACCCTTTGACTCGACCTTTTATCTTTTGCACTCCACATATTTCGGAATTTTACAATGTTTTTATCCTAACTTATAGGCTCTTAGCCCCAAAAATGCTACACGGGACCTCTGCTACCCAACATTGAGAAAGTAGATAAAATTACTGTGTCCAAAATTGATAAGCTAGTTCCTGCCTCCTTTTTACATAAAAGGAGTGTGAAGATCCAAGACGTTGTCAAACCCATTGAGAGATTTCCCTAGTTATTTCCAAAAGAAGTTGCAGCACCTCAGACAAATAAAGCCGAGTCTTCAGAACACATATCCTTAGAATCCTTGTTCAAGGAAGAGGAAAAAGAAGATGAAGTCCTTCCTATCTATGAGCCCTTAGAAATTCAATTTAGTAGATATCATGCTCTAGATCTAAGTGGCAAAGGGAAGCTCCTAGAAGCCCACACATTTTTCCCTGATTCCCATAGAGAATGGAATATAGACAATCTCAGTGTTGGCCAAATAAGACAAATGATTGACATGATGTTCACTGAGTATAAATTAATGTGTTTTAGGGGGGAAAATGAAATAGAAGCATGAAAAGCTATTATTCAGTGTTTTACTGGAACACTGTTAAGATGGTGGGAGAAATAATCCTCTCCAGCTTTAGTACAAAAGATGCAGTATGAGCTACTTAAAGATGAAGCAGGTGGTATCATACATAATCCTAATGGAACTACACAAAACAATATGATTGGAGCTTTAACCTCCATCATTCTAGTACATTGGTGTGGTTCAGAAACGAAGATAGGAGATAAACTTGAAGTTATCATAATGAATCTAAAATGTAAGAAGATATTTCAGTATGAATATTTCCAAAGGGATTGGATGCAGCAAATATATGAGGTAAAGGATTCTAAAAATCTTCTTTGGAAGCAGGTATATCTTGCAACACTCCCCTCCAAATTTGTAGATTATATCTGTTTGCAAGAATTTTTTCAGTTACCTTTTCAATCCTATACCTGGGTGTTAGGACCTCATATTGTCTGTTTCTGACTATACATTTTGTTATAATGTCACCCTTTTCAACCTATATTTGAAATTCCTTGTTAGTGTTTTGACTCAATTATTCCAAAGGTATGCAGTGATTCTTCTCATCACTATACGTTTAATTATTTAACATATAATCATGTTGTCTTCATAGTTAATATTTGAATTGATTAGTTGTTGAACAATTAAAGAATGATGTGGAGCCTGCATTGCTGAAACTGCGTGGAGTTGGCGGGACTATTTTTGTAGTTGCTGAAACAGCTAGAACAACATGTAAAACTCGACGCTGAAACAGTTGAGATTTGAATTCCAAATTTGACAGCAACAGAGAAACGAGATCGATCATCGATGAAGTTGTTACATTGGATGTAACGTCCGTAATCTAAAGACAATATTACTGTAACATCATTTTGTTGATGGGAAACTGATTTCCCTATTTTTGTATAGTGGGTTGAAATAGAGTTTATAATGTAAATCTTTTGTAATATATGTCTCCTCTTTATAAAGAGGAGACATCTACATTAGAAGGGGGATGAACAGACTGTAGGAAAGGCTTAGTTGAAGGAACCAGACTAGAATCTTTTTTTTCTATAATATGACATATTGATGGATGAATAAAATTCATGTTCTAAACATCTTTTTCTAGTTCTCGTCTCCTGGGGAATCTTATGAGAAGGACAGGGCCCACCTTCATCACAAGATTCACCCATTATATTTCTACAGCGTGTCGAGTGTGATTCTTATTCAACCTTGTTAACAAGTACTGTTTTCTGGATATTGTTTTACCTTTCCTGAAACTCTGTCCCTTTCTTAATCGATTGTTGCATTGGTTAAAATTATTTCATGAGTGTCTCACTGTTGATTAAGTTTACAGAGTGAATTGGTGAGCTATATAAACAGAGGTAGGTGCTGACGGTTCCCGCTCTGGGGATAGGGTCCTGATTCTCTGTTACAGCATAGCCATTATTTTCCTTTGTAGATTTATTTTTCTACTAGATTATTCGTTGAATGAAATTAAGCATTCCTTGATTGGTATCTGTAATAGAGTATATTTGCTGTAACACAAAGTGGAGCTTCAGTTGTTAAAACAAGGTGTTATTTGTTTGTACTACAACTTTTAGTGCTTTTAAGATTGAGTAGATATAGTACGCAGTTGCCTTTGAAATAATTAGACTTCCCTGGGTTGAGAATTTATGTAGCATTCAAACCAGCAATTAAAGTGACCAACATTTTGGCGCCTTTGCCAGGGAAGGTGACCAAATATTTTAAGAGCATTAATGATTTTCTTTTAGATGTATAGGATGCATGAGAGGACGTAGGAAAACTAACCATACAGGTGGCAAGGGCAAAAGTAGAGGAGGAAGGAAAACTTTCATTGACGACATTATTTCAAAAGCTGAAACGTCTCAGAGGATAAGCTCTTGGAGCCCACAGATTCAGAACTCTCTCCAAACAGACTACGAAACGGAGGAAGTAGTGGGACCTTGCTATTTAACCAGCTCAAGAAAAAGATAGAAAAGATAGATTAATGCCTTAGAATTCAGCATCTTTGAGGGGGCAACCTCCTTTACATTACATAAATGAACAATTCTTGGATGATTCAAATGACAAAACCTCCTTTTTATATATAGGAGTCTAAGGAGTCACAAAATAACCCAGCCAACCTAACAATAATAATATAAAGCCACAAAAATAACACTAGAGGGATTCTATGGGGCACAGTAATAACAATATGGTGACAATAGGGGCACAACAATATTAATAAGGGGTACAACTACCATATTAATGGGGTAATCACTAGTATTATAGGGACCCAACATGCCCCTCTCCTTAAAAAAGTTTTTTCTTCAACACTTGAGTAGTTCTTGATGCTTCTATATAAAATTCTCATCCTCCCATGTGGAATCTTCAGCAGATAACTTCTTCCACTTGATAAGATACTTTGAAATTGACCGATTTTGTAGCTATCGAGTTCTTGTTTCTGTGACTGCTTCTAGTTCCAATATAACTTTTCCTTCCTCGTTAAGTTCTGGCAATATTGTTTGAACTGGGAGCTTGTCACCCATAACCTTCTTTAAACATGAAACATGGAAAACTGGGTGCAATCGAGAAGCTGCATGAAGCTCCAATTTGTATGCCATAGTACCAGTCTTTTGCAACACGTTGTATGGACCATAATACTTTGGTGATAATTTATTATCCTTCTTAGCTTGCTTGAGGGAAATTTTCTTATATGGTTGTAGCCGTAGGAATACCCAATCACCTACATCAAAACTTCTTTTGCTGCAATGTTGATCTGCCTATTGTTTCATTCTATTCTGTGCCAACACGAGGTTATCCTTTAAGAGTTGGAGGACTTGTTGTTGATGTTCGATGTGATGTTCCACTGCTTGAACCTTAGAATTTTCTCTTAAATATGATGTGATGGATGGTGAATGATGCCCATAAAGTGCCATAAATGGGGTCATTTTTGTTGCTGTATGGAAGGAACTGTTATACCACCAATCACCTAGAGGCAACCATTTGACCCATTGTGTCTGTCTATCAGATACAAAGTAACGAAGATATCCTTAAAAACATTTGTTTACTATCTCAGTTTGCCCATTAGATTGAGGATGATAAGATGAGCTATGAGCTAACTGTGTACCAAGACAAGAAAATAATTATGTTCAAAAATTTGTAGCGAAAATGGGATCTCTGTCACTTACAATAATCTTTGGATTTCCATGTAGTTTTTGAATTGTTTCCATAAATGAAGTAGAAATTGTACTGGCTTTAAATGGATGTGATAATGCACAAAAGTGTGAATACTTGGTAAGTCTATCAACTACCAGCATGACAACACTATTTCCCTCAGACTTGGGTAGACCTGTGATAAAATCCATTGAAACCTCCTTCGAACATTGGATTGGAATGGATAAAGGTTGTAATAGACCCGGCATCTTAATTCTTTCAACTTTATTTTGTTGGCAAACCAAACATTCCACCACAAACTTTTGAATATCTGATTTAAGGCCATCCCAAAAAAATTCCTTCTTATCCCTATGGTAAGTTTTTAAAAATC
>APFE031549026.1:0-44753 GCA_000404065.3 Pinus taeda
CTATCTTGATGGTTTGAGGAGTGGTAATTCCCGCCAATGCATTACAAGATATGGTCAGATTCATCTGTTCTTCATCTAGGCTTTGTTCCTGGAGTATATCCTCTTCTTTATGAGTCGTGCTAGAGCTTTTAGGTCGCCTACTAGGTGTTTCCATTTTCTTTCTTCGGGGCATCCATTACTGATAATAATGCTTCACTATGCCCTTTGAATTCCTTCAAAATAAATTTTCAAACCAAGCTTAAGCAAACATTTAAAAAAATATACACACCTTTTTTCACTTTGTAGGAGCTCGATATTGCCTCTGATGTATCTATGTAATTTCGGATCATCCAATTCTAAAATTGCGACCTACGGTAGCCCTCTGTGTACTCTTTCCAATGCCACTAGTCTGACCCCAATTGGATTCTCCAATGAAGAGTTATGCCAAACCTCCCACAGTGACTTGATTATAGACTAATTCAATAGAGCGAACTTGTATGACATGCCACATGTCCCTATTTTGACTTTTGACTCTGAAAAATATATACAAGAAACTACAGTCTGTCCTTTTTCTGTACCTTCTTACGAAATTTCAATATGATACTCAGAGATAAATTTATGACGATTTTCCCCAGGTCACCTGTTTTGAATGTAATTCAGGATTCTGCAAAAGGACCAACTTCCTCAATTCATATCTCCGAAAATATAGCGCGAAAAGCTCTGAAATTCGGACCTGAGATTTAGTGCGATGTCTTCTCAAATGGTTTTTTTTTTTTTTAGCTTCTGAAACGTCGCAGAAAAAAGTTATAGCGAAAATTCCATGATGACCTATTTGGAGCAGGGAAACCCTAGAATCCAAAGCTCTCATACCAAATGTTATGAAACCAGCTCAAGAAAAGAAAGAAAAGATAGATCAACGCCTTAGAATTCAACCTCTTCGAGGGGGAAACCTCCTTTACATTACATAAATGAACAATACTTGGATGATTCAAATGATAAAACCTCCTTTCTATATATAGGAGTCTAAGGAGTCACAATATAACTCAGCTGACCTAACAATAATAATATAAAGCCACAAAAATAACAATAGAGGGATTCTATGGAGCCCAGTAATAACAATATGGGGACAATAGGGGCACAACAATATTAATAAGGGGTACAACTACAATAGCAATGGGGTAATCACTAGTATTATAGGGACCCAACACCACGAGAAAACTGGTCACATTCATTCTTGTGACTAGACATCATTATTACACTGTAGAAGCTTTAAGGACAAGCCCACGAGAACCATTAGTCCCCCAATGGTGTGGCCCCTAGAAATCTTATCTCAGAATATCTACAAGAATCCCAAGCCTTTGTATAAATTCTTCATACAATCATAGGCTTTCTTAAGACAATTTGGTGTTTAATCTTAACCATGACTAACCATTCATGGTGTCTTTTCATAAAATAACCAAGAATTTGACTATCTTGATAATTATTGACATCTCCAACAGTTTTACATGGATAATTCCAACATTTAGTTAAAAATCCACAAGTGTCACATTCATATTGAAAGTCACGCTGGAAGAAAAGAGGATCCATAGCAGTCTTGTTGAGGCCGAAATCGTTCCACCATTATTGAAGACATTCATCTTGCCATTGTCTTTGTGTGGTCCCCGTGGCCCCAAATTTTACTCTTGTGTAGTAAGTTTCATTTTTTCCATCTACATTCATGATGTCCCACCACAAATTTTTGTAGTCTGAAAAGTTGTAAATGGTATCTGGGAAGATAATGCTTGGATTACCTTGTGGCCACATTTCTAGCATGTCGTACCATCCCGACGATCTGGGCTGATTTATGGCAAGATATTTGTTGAAGATTCTCCTTTGGTTGCTTCCTTCTGTCTAGATCATAGTGATATCTCTAAAATTTTGGCTTAGGGATTATTTAGCAAAATGTGCAGCCATCATACTCCTCTGATACACCATGTCATGTATCCATTTGGTACCTTTGGGTAGACTTTAATTTCAGGTACTAAGTGGTGGATATTTGAATGAGGTTGCAAATTTGCATCAAGCACTTTTGTGTTTCTTAGCTGCCATGTTGGTTTCCATTTGGAAAAGTATTCTTCCCAGTTCTGTGTTTCAGAAATACTTCTCAGAGTCTCTATATGTTGGGAAGGGTCCCATTCTGTTACTATTACCATGGCAGTGTCTTTCTGATTTAAATATGCTCTGCTTAGGAAGTCAGACAGACAATTCTTTTCACCTTTGATGTGTTCGACTTCAAAGTTGAAATTTGAAAATAGAGCCGGCCACCTTGCGAACTTAGCTTCTCCTGCTTTATTTATAGCTTTACTAAGGAATTTCTTTAGCGCAGAGGCATCTATTCTTAAGAGAAACTTTTTATGTATCAGGTGGATATCAAATTTATTAATGCAGTTCCATGCTTCTTTGACCTCTTTTTCTATAGTAGAATAGTTTTTCTCATGTGGGCTCTAAGTCCCTGAGACAAACTGAACTATTTGTTCTTCTCCTTCTTTCTTTTGCTTCAAAATTCCTCCCCCCCTTCATTGCTTGCATCTATTTCAACAATTTTGAAAGAATCTTCATCAGCGATATGAAGAATAGGAAGAGTTTTACCTTTATTTTAATTCTTGTGTCAGCTTCAGTGTGGGCCTGAGACCAAGGTTCTCGATGTTTTTGCAGTCTTCTGTTGAGTAATGATCTATCTTTGGCACAATCTTTGTAAAAGTTTCTTACATCGTTTAAACATCCCAAGAATATCTATAATTGAGTTTTGTCAGTGATAATATCTGGAAATTTATCAGCAAATTCCAGAGCATGTTTTTGTAGAGTGATCCGCCCATCTTTAATTGTATGGTCAAGAAACTTGATACTTGTCTGAAATAATTCAATCTTTTTCTTGCTAAGAACCAAACCATTGGTTTTGACAAGTTGTACAAATTTCTGGACATGTTTAAAGTGATTATGGATGTTTTTAGAAAATATAAGTATATCATCTATGTATACTAGTAACCAATCAAAATATGGCTTGAAAATATTATCCATAACCTTTTGTAATTTGGAGGGGCATGCTTTAGTCTGAAAGGCATGATGTTCCATTCATAGTATCCTGCTAGGACACTGAAAGCAGTCTTAAACTTATCATCTTCATTAATTTCCACCTGCCAAAATCCTGATTTCATATCAAATTTAGAAAATACTTTAGCCCTTGCTATTCTTGCTAAAATATTTCCTTTATGAGGAATGGGGTAAGTATCATCTGAGAGGACAATATTCAGAGGTTTATAGTTTATGACTAGTCTTGGGATACCTATTAACTATTCTAAATGTTTATTAACATAAAAACCATAGTAGTTCCAAGGACTATTGGATTCTCTAATCAATCTTCTTTCCAGGAGGCTTTCTATCTCTTCTTGGCAGAGATCTCTATATTATTTGTTCATAGGGATTTCTCTTCTCTTCTAGGGTTTCCCTTCATACTTATCTTTGTAGGGAAATTCTACACAGTGTTGTTTCTCTGCCAAAACGCATTTGGTTCTTCAGCACAACATTCTTTTTTTTATATATGATCTTAGAGTTGAGATCCTTTGTTTAATTATAGGAGTCTGAAGATAGTCTCCTAACTCTATGGTGGTTTTTAGCTCCTTGAGCTCTTCAATTTTATTCTTTTCTTTTTCGATCTGTTGCATTGCATGTACCATAGCAGATACTCTCGGAGTAGATACAAAGGGTAACTTGATTGTTTGTAATTTTCCATCTGAGCTTGGTACATATATAAAATAACTAGCCTTGCCATTTTTCAATCTAGCTGATCCATGTGACTCCACAGTGGCTAAAAATGCATTCCCCAAAATACAGTCAACAGGAGTGTTTGCAACAACAAATTTTAATTTGATGCAATGCTCTTTAAAGCAAATAGAGGCCTGAGGGACTTCATAGGGTAGATCTTTGTTTCCTAATCCAATCACTTGTCTAAAGGATTTTACCCAGTACTTTGTAGGTACTATTTTTGAGTTCAGAATATTGACATCTGCCCCGAAGTCAATAAGTTTTCTTAGGGAAAACATTTCACCATTTATACAGATATCTAGCATAACATGATGTTGCTGATACTGGATAGCCAATACTCTCATGTCGGTGAATCCTATAGTATCATCCCTTTTTCCTTCAAATATTTCAATATTTGGGTTAGTGTAGTATTCATCATATGCATCCTCAATTTTCTTCCCTTTTTCTAACTTAGAGACCTATGCTTTTAGAGAGAAAATCTCTTTTTTGGGATGATGAATCTCTTGGCTGACTTCTCCTAATGTGAGGGCTCTATTCTTAGATTTCTGTTGGCTTCTTTGGAAAGATCTTGTATTTCTTTCAAATGACGCATTGATGAATAATGCCTTTGCTTCAGTTTTAGAGGCAGTCTTGATACTGCTCCCCTGATTTTTGTGCATTGTGCTTAGAAACGTTTCTAGTAACTTTTCCTTCATCTATCCTTCTCCCAAAGTTCTAATCTGGGTAAGTAGCTTTGTTTCTGCATCGTCCATGGTTTGTTCCATGAGAACTTTCTCCTTTGGCTGAGAAACATGGTCTTCATCAAATGAGATTTCTGATTCAGTGCTTGATTCACACTGACAGTTGTCTGAATCAGTGCAGTCACATTCACTAATGTGCATGTTTAATTCTTCATCAGAGCATTCTAAAGAAGAACTTTCACAAGATTTAGATGTTGAACAAAGTTTTTGTTGTTATATATGTTCACTAAATGAGATGTTTGGACAATTTTCAGATTTGTGATTCTTAGAACCACATTTATAACACAGGGTTGGCACCATGCCTTCTGGTTTTTACTGTCCTTTTCTTTTTTGTAGCTTCAAAGGATTTCTTTCCTCTGTTTCTCTTAGATTCTTCTGATAAAGGACAACGATTGGAGGTATGTCTAGGTTGGCCACAAAGCCAAAAAATCAATTTATTCCATTGATCTTTCTTATGTGTCTGCAGATGAATACCCTTGGGTTCATAGTAATGTGTTTTTGGCACATATCTATAGTATCCTTTCTTGGTCCCTTTTCTTTTCTTCCGTGCATATTTTCTGTATTCTTGTCTTTTTTATTTCTTGGCCCTATTTTTAGCTTTTCTTCTTCTTATTATGGGGTCATCTATAGCAAGACCATACTTATTACAGATGGATTTGTTGTCTGGTAATATTGACATCTTCTGCAGAGATTTATTAACTTTCATACTAGTGCATAAATTTACCAGAACTTTTGTTATGATGTTGTATATTTCTCCCCAATTAAAGGATTCAAAAGGCAACTGAAAAGCATCTTGGGTCTTAGATAATCTACAAATTTTGAAGGCAATGCTGCTAAGTAGATTTTTTTCCACAAGAGATTTTTGTTATCTTTAACCTCATATATTCTCTAAATCCAGTCTCTATGAAAATCTTCATAATGAGAAATTTCATCATATTTAATATTCATGAGAATTATCTCATGCTTATTGGCAAGTTCAAGTTCTCATCCATACCAATGTTCTAAAATGAATGAAGTTGGTGCCCCAATCATATTTCTTTGTGGATCTCCATCAGAATTATGAATGATGTCTCCCACCTCATCTTTCAAGATCTCATTTTCCTTTTTTGCCACTATTGCTGGTGATGACTATGTTTCCCACCTTCTCAAAAAAGTTCCAGTAAAGCACTGAACAATAGATTTACAAGCTTCTATTTCATTTTTTCCCCTTAGGCACATGATCTTGTATTCTGTAAACGTAAGATCTATCATTTGTCGAATCTGAGCAACACTCAGATTGTCAATACTCCATTCTCTGTTTGATTCAGGATGGAGGTTATGTGTTTCTAGAAGTTTCCCTTTTCCACTGATATCTGGCGTTGGATACCTGGTATATTGACTTTTGAGAGGCTCATAGATAGGGAACAGATGTGGTTCTGAACTTTCAAGTTTCTCTACTTCTTTAAACAATGAGGAGATAGTCATTGGCTCAGATTTTTCTTCGACCATTTCTTTATGGAAGAGAGAAGGAAATCCATCAACATGCTTAACAGGATGCTGAATATTTATAGATCTCTTGAATAGAGAAAAAACAAGAATTGGTTTGTCTTTGTGGGCTATATGAAGTTTATCAATTTTTTCGAATAGTTCTTCAATAGATTCCTGAGTAGATTGTTTTCCCATATCTACTTTCCTTTCAACATCTTCTATCCGTGTTAAGGATTCTTTAACAAAACCTTTCAATATAGTAGTGGAATAGTTCACATCATTCAGAGTTCTGTTAATACTATTTACAGAGACTTGTATACTGTCAAAATCTTTTTTAACTTCAATAGACTTTGCACAATTCATTTCTAGCCCTTTAACTATTGTATTTGTCTAGTTTATCTATTCACTAGCTTTTTGTATCCTACCATCAGTGCCAAGGTCACTGTCATCTTTTATGACCAACAGAATGGCTTTAGCACCTTTCTGTGCTTCTCCTAATACGACGCCTTTGTAAGAAGGGAATGTGGTAGGAGTTTCAATTTTACTACCATCTATGGCAGTCCAAGAATGTTTTGCTGAGGATGATTCAACATTTGCCATTTTTACATCTGTATTTTCTTTCTTCCTCTTCCATTCATAAAAAGACAACCAAACATTTTTCTTTTGCATGTATGTTTTCCATTCATGGGATAATCTAATTTTTTCTAGGTATGGAGTGGTAAAGACAAAACTTTCAGCCTCAGGATGAGTGTATAAATCCCAATTAAGCATATTTTTCATCCATTGATGATCAATTGTATGCTTCCTACATCCTTCCATAATCGAAAAGAACTTGTGCATTTCTGGTATCAACGGCTTCTTACAATCAAAATGCACAAAGTTGTCAAATCTAGATTGAGGGATTATCTCATCAAGTTGTTCCATATATCCTAGACCATAGCGAGGCATACCAGCAGGACGCATTTTTCTAAACATGTCTTTGAGGCGGGGGTCTTAATTTTCCAAAGATGGAAGCTCATGAATCATTAATACATGATCAATATAATGAGGGAAAGTTATTTCAGAACACTTGGGACTTGGACACGGCATGACAGAAGTTGTAGGAGGAGGTACTTCTATCCTTGGATGGTGGTTCTAATGTATGACAGATTCAACAATGCTACTGAGAATTATCTTTTGATTGCAGCTTGGCAAAATGACTTGTAGGGATGAAAAATTTACAATCTGGGCATATTCAAATAGATCTATATGAGGGCAATTTATAGATGGTGTAAAAGAACTGGTAGTATCTACTACTTGTGGATCAATATACATCGATGATGCTTTGCAAGCTAAATCAATTCTTCTGCAATCTATTGTAGATCTTCTAGGAAAGGATACCACAACAGATGATGGTCCTTCTTGTATATCAATAGAAGTAATATTTTGCATTGTTGGAGGTTTTGGGTTATCAACAACCCAATGTTCTAGGAAACTTAGGTCCTCCCATTTAATAATCTGATGTTCTAACTTTTGATTCTGGGTATCTATTAGAACAACCACACTAGATTTGGATTCTTTGTTGGGAGCATGGAGAACTGCAGGATAGAGGGTATTTGTGTGTCTAAAACAACCATGAGTTTGAATGGAAATATTATTTATCTTTTTCTTCAAATCAAACCCTGTTGTTTGAATCTGTAGTTGTAAAATATCCTTGATGTGCTCATCAAATGCATATATAGAAAAGTTGGGATAACAATCAAAGTATACTGGTCCATTTGATAATGGAGCAACCATTCCTCCTATCAATGAATCTGAATACTTGTTATGTGTCAGATCTCTAACTGTGACAAGAACAAAAGTATTCAGTCCTTTATGGACTAAGGGATTGATCCCTACCCTTATGCACTCCAGATGCAAAGATTTGGTTCCTAGTCTTTTGGCTTCAGCCTGAAGTTTCTTAGTGTCAAGAAGAGAAAGTGTTTGTATAGAATTTGAGTTCTCTTGTATTTGACTAATACTTTCTTTGATAGATATTCTAGTTACAGCTTTAAGATGGAACATAGATAAGTCAGCATATACTTCTGACGAGGAGAGACTGGGCAGACACCACTTAGGTACAGGCTGACTTTCAAAATATTCAAGTTCTGTAGAATTTATAACCCTTTTAGATGATGAGGCAAGCATATCCCTTAATGGGTTTTCTTCAGCTTGTTCTTCAACTTCAAGCTCTCTGAAAGAGACTGATCTTATAGAATTATCCATTTTTAGAGACATAGATTTTGAGTACTAACCGTAATGAACTAGACATTACTGGCTCTGATACCAATTTGTTGCAGGGGCTTCAGACACAAAGCTTGCTCTCATTGAGTCTCTTCTCTGTGATCAATACACGAAACTTTACATGAACCTGTACACAAACCTATAGACTTTCACACTTTAGCGTCCTTCACATGGCCTCCTGCCTTTAACAGACTGGTGTTCCTCAAACCTCGGCGAAGCTCAAGAGAACCTCTTGTCTCACAGATACTACCTCAATAGACAGTTTTAACACATGCAAAAATAAAAAAATGTACTCAAGCTGAATTTATCATGCTTAGAAAATGGATACTCATATATTTATGCAGAAGTTTCTTTACAAATTCAGAGAGAAATTCTGAAGCTCCTTTCCAGAGATAGATTGTTTAGGCATTTATCAGATGTTGCGACTTGTCAAGCAAGAATCTATCTGAAGGATTCCTAGCCTTTCACAGACTCTGTCGTAGAACTTGAATTCTTATGGAAACATACCAACTTCAAAAACCTAAGAATTTGGCCACTTTAGGCTCTCACTCTGATGCGCATACTTCTTAGATCCGACTCTAAAGAGATGGAAGCAAGAACTTCCTCCTCAAACTCAAAAACTCCAAAACATAACCAGAATCACACTCACACACCGAATGCCCAGAATGAGCCTTACTCCTTCCTTATATAGGAAAATAAGGGGACAAACATCCAACAGTCAGGCAAACAGATTCAGTACTATATTTTATCAGTCGAAGAGATGTGGCTGAAAGCTCACCAAAATTCAGAGAAGTGCTCCAAGTCTCGTGACCGAAGAATCTTCGTACTAGGTTACACTGTGGAAGATTTAAGGACAAGTCCACGAGAACCATTAGTCCCCCAATGGTGTGGCCCTGAGAAATCTTATCTAAGAATATCTACAAGAATCCCAAGCCTTTGTATAAATGCTTCGTACAATCATAGGCTTTCTTAAGATGATTTGGGTTTAATATTAGTCATGACTAACTATTCATGGTGTCTTTTCATAAAATAACCAAGAGTTTGGCTGTCTTGATAATTATTGACATCTCCAACAGTTTTACATGGAGAATGCCAACATTCAGTTAAAAATCCACAAGTGTCACATTCATATTGAAAGTCACACTGGAAGAAAAGAGGACCCATAGCAGTCTTGTTGAGGCTGAAATTGTTCCACCATTGTTGAAGCCATTCACCTTTCCATTGTCTTTGTGTGGTCCCCGTGGCCCCAAATTTTAATATTGTGTAGTGAGTTACATTTTTTCCACCTACATTCATGGCATCCCACCACAACTTTTTGTAGTCTGAAAAGTTGTAAACGGTATCCGGGAAGATAATGCTTGAAGTACCCTATAGCCACATTTCTGGCATGTCATACTATCCCGACCATCTGGTCTGATTTATGGCAAGATATTTGTTGAAGATTCTCCTTTGGTTGCTTGCTTATATCCAAATCATAATGATATCTCTAAAATTTTGGCTTAGGGATTCTTCAGCCAAATGTGCAGCCATCATACTCCTCTGATACACCATGTTGTGTATCCATTTGCTACCTTTGGGGTAGACTTTCCTTTCAGGTACTAAGTTCTAAATATCTTAATGAGGTTGCAAATTTGCATTGAGCACTTTTGTGTTTCTTAGTTCCATGTTGGTTTCCATTTGGAACAGTATGCTTCCCAGTTCTGTGTTTCAGAAATACTTCTCAATCTTTGTATGTTGTGAAGGTTCCCATTTTGTTACTATCACCATGGCAGTGTCTTTCTGATTTAAATATTCTCTGCTTAGGAAGTCAGGTAGACAATTCTTTTCGCCTTTGATGTGTTCGACTTCAAAGTCGAAATTTTCAAATAGAGCCTGCCACCTTGAGAACTTAGCTTCTCCTGCTTTCTTTATAGCTTTACTAAGGACTTTATTTCATGCAGAGGCATTTATTCTTAAGAGAAACTTTTTGTGTATCAAGTGGATATCAAATTTATCAATGCAGTTCCATGCTGCTTTGACCTCTTTTTCTATAGTAGAATAGTTTTTCTCAGGTGGGCTCCAAGTCCCTAAGACAAACTGAACTATTTGTTCTTCTCCTTCTTTCTTTTCCTTCAAAATTCCTCCCCACCCTTCATTGCTCACATCTGTTTCAACAATTTTGAAAGAATCTTCATCAACGATATGAAGAATAGGAAGATTTTTTACCTTTATTTTAATTCTTTTGACAACTTAAGTGTGGGCCTTAGACCAAGGTTCTGGATGTTTTTGCAGTCTTCTGTTGAGTAATGATCTATCTTTGGCACAATCTTTGTAAAGTTGCTTACATAGTTTAAACATCCCAACAATATCTGTAATTGAGTTTTGTCAGTGATAGTATCTAGAAATTTATCAGCAAATTCCAAAGCATGTCTTGTAGAGTGATCTACCCATCTTTAATTGTATGGCCAAGAAACTTGATACTTGTCTGAAATAATTGAATCTTTTTCTTGCTAGGAACCATTCCATTGGCTTTGAAAAGTTGTACAAATTTCTGGACATGTTCAAAGTGATCATGGATGTTTTTAGAAAATATAAGTATATCATCAATGTATACTATTAACCAATCAAAATATGGCTTGAAAATATTATCCATAACCTTTTGGAATTTGGAGGGGGCATGCTTTAGTCTGAAAGGCATGATGTTCCATTCATATTGTCCTGCTGGGACACTGAAAGCAGTCTTAAACTTAACATCTTCATTAATTGCCACCTGTCAAAATCCTGATTTCATATCAAATTTAGAAAAACTTTATCCCTTGCTATTTTTGCTAAAAGAATTCCTTTATGAGGAATGGGGTAAGTATCATTTGAGAGGACAATATTCAGAGCTTTATAGTTTATGTCTAGTCTTTGGATACCTCTTAATTGTTCTGAATGTTTATTAACATAAAAACCATAGCAGTTCCAAGGATTGTTGGATTCTCTAATCAATCTACTTCCCAGGAGACTTTCTATCTCTTCTTGACAGAAATCTCTATATTCTTTGTTCTTAGAGATTGCTCTGCTCTTGCAAGGTTTCCCTTTATACTTATCTTTCTAAGGCAGTTCTACACAGTGTTGTTTTCTCTGCCAAAACGTATTTGGTTCTTCAGCACAACATTCTTTTTCTATCTGTGATCTCAGAGTTGAGATCCTTTGTTTAATTATAGGACTCTGAAGATAAATTATTTTTTCATTATTTATTCAAGAAAACTAGAGATGGAAGATAATTAAAAGATGAGAAATAAAAGCATAGAAAGGATAAATGTAGAGTTAACACTGTAAGTAGTGAGGAGTCTTCACCCTTTCACTTTATTAAAAAAAAAACAATTTTAAAAAATAAATATCTTAAAATTTAAGTTCTTGGATTTGACCAATGACTATAGATTTCGATGAACAATTGGAAGCGATGAAAATTGTGATATCAACGCCTTTTCTTGCATTAAATGTCTAAGGTTTTCTGGAGCCGTTTCAATTAATTATTAGTATTATAAGAAAAAAAAAATATATATAATATATATAATATATATATATAATATATAAATATATATATATAATATTAAAGTAGAAATTTAATATGATATAAAGTAAATGAGAATAATTAGTATATGAGATTTAATTAATGGTAAATTATAGGTTGTAAATTTTCATTTAAGTATTAATTTATAATTATTAAAAAATATATATATAAAATTAAATTTCATAATGTAATTCTATTAAAGATGTAACTTAATTAATTTAATGTAAATATAATATATTTATGAATGAAAAACTAATTGATATTAACAAAACTATCATAAAGAATTTTAAGTAAATATTAATATAATAATTATTAATCAATAAATACTAATTAAAATGATTATATTAATAATGATAACATTAAAAATATTAAATTAATTATACAAAAATTAGGTAGATATTTATAATTGCAATGTTAATAACATAAATGATATTAATAAAAATTATCAGTAAAAGTTAATATATCAATTTGTGATTAGCACATTTATATGAACCCAATCCTATTATTAAATTATTGTGAAATTTATAGTATTGTCAATATAGTTATTAATGGTCAACCTCACTCCTAATATTGTGATGCCACAATTTAAAAAAAAAAAAATATTACGAATGTTGCAATGTGACAAATATTGTTGCAATGTTACATTACATATTTTATATTAATATTGATGTTATTAATAACATTATTAGTAACATTTAATATGTTATGATATTAAAAACATAATATAATGTTAATATTAACATTTGCATCGATATTATTTAAAACATAATATGGTCAACCATGGTAAATCATAATCAACCATGCTCAACCATGACCAATAAGGTTCAATTATCAAACATGGTTAGAATGGTTTATCATGGTCGATCATTGTCAACCATCCACAGTCAATCATGGTTGATTATGTTCAACCATACTGAATCATAATGTCCAACCATGGTCAATCATGGTCACCCATGAGCAACCATGAGAAATAGTGTTATATGATGTTCAACCATGGTCAACCAAGGTCAGCCATGGTCAATCGAGGTAATCCAAAACTGTCACGGTTAAAATGGTCAACCAAGCTCATCTAAGGTCATCCATGGTCGACCATGATCAACCATGATCAACCATATTAAACCAAGATCATCATGGTTAAACTCGTTAGACATGGTCAACCTTGTTCAAGCATGGTTATCCATGATCGATGATAATGGTCAACCATGATCAACCATAAATGACCATAATGGTTAATCAAGCCCGTGGTCAACCAAGGTCAACAAATATCAACTTGGTTAGAATGCTCAACTAAGATCAATGATGGTAAATCATTATCATCCATGGTCTACCAAGCTCAACCAAGACCAATCATGGTTAAACATGGTCAATCATTGATTTTTTTTAGCTGTTTATCTAAATATTTTTTCAATCGATGATTGACCATGATTGACCAAGCTCAACCAAGATCAACCATGGTCAATCATGATTAACCATGGTCAATCATGGTCAACCATAGTCCAACATCAAAATTATGACAAAGATTGTCTCAGTTTGAAAGTCAACCATGGTCAACCATGTTTACTTTAGATTTATAATATTTATCTTAGAGTTTATATACCTTTTGTTTATAATATTAAACCTTTGGCTTTAATATTATTCACTTGGGTTTATAATGTCTTTCGGTTTTAGAATTAATCCCTTGGGTTTTTAGTAATAATCCCTTGGGTTTATGCTATCAATCCCTTGGGTTTAATATAAATCCCCTGGGTTTATAAACATAGTCAACCATGGTCCAACGTCACATTGTGACTAATATTGTCTCAATATGAAAATCAAAGATGGTCAACCATGGTCCAATGTCAAATTGTGACAAAGATTGTCCCAATATGTAAATCAACCATGGTAAACCATGGTCAACCATGTTTATTTTATGGTTTATAATATTTCTCTTAGGGTTTATATACCTTGGGTTTATAATATTAATCCCTTAGGTTTAATATTATTCCCTTGGGTTTATAATCCATTGGGTTTATTATTCCCATGGGTTTATAATATCGATCCATTAGATCTATTAATCTAAGGGTTCATATTCCTAGGGTATAATATTATTCATAGAGTTTACAATATTAATCTTAGGGTTTGATATAAATCTCTTTGGTTTATAATCATGGTCAACCATGGTCCAGCGTCACATTATGACTAATATTGTCTCAATATGAAAATCAAAGATGGCCAACCATGATCCAACATTGAATTGCGACAAAAATTGTCTCAATATGTAAATCAACCATGGTAAACCATGGTTAACTATGCTTATTTTATGGTTTTTAATATTTCTCTTATGCTTTATATACCTTGGGTTTATAATCATGGTCAACCATGGTCTAATGTCGAATTGTGACAAATATTGTCTCAATGTAAAAATCAACCATGGTCAATCATGCTTATTTTAGGGTTTATAATATTTTTCTAAGAGATTATATACCTTGGGATTATGATATTAATCCCTTCAGTTTAATATTATTCCCTTGGGTTTATAATCCCCTAGGCTTTTAGTAATAATCTCTTAGGCTTATTATTCCCTTGGGTTTATAATATCAATCCATTGGGTTTATTAATTTAAGGGTTCATATTCCTAGGGTATAATATTATTCATATGGTTTATAATATTAAACCTTGTGTTTAATATAAATCTCTTAGGTTAATAATCATGGTTAACCATGGTAAACCATGGTCCAACATCACATTGTGTGAAAGATTGTCTCCATATGAAAATCAACCATGTTCAACTATCGTCAACCATTGTCAACCATGGTGAATCATGGTCAACCATGGTCCAACGTCACATTGTGACAAATATTGCCTCAATATGAAAATCAACCATGGTAAACCATGATGGACCATGTCTATTTTAGGGTCTATAATATTTATCATGGGGTTTATATACCTTGGGTTTATAATATTAATCCTTTGGGTTTGATATTATTCCCTTGGTTTATAATACCTTCCGATTTTAGAATTAATCCCTTGGGTTTAATATCATGGTCAATCATGGTCCAATGTCACATCATGACAAATATTGTCTCAACAAGAAAATCAACCATGGTATAACGTTGAATTGTGACAAAGATTATCTCAATATGAAAATCAATCATGGTAAACCATGGTCAACCATATTTATTTTAGGGTTTATAATATTTATCATAGGGTTTATATACCTTGGGTTTATAATATTAATCCCTTGGATTTATTATTCTCTTGGGTTTATAATAGGAATCCCTTGGGCTTATATTCCTATGATATAATATTATTCATAGGGTTTATAATATTAATCCTTTGGTGTAATATAAATGCCTTGGGTTTATAATGATGGTCAACCATGGTCTAACGTCACATTGTGACAAAGATTTTCTCAATATGAAAAGCAACCATGGTCCAACGTTGCATTGTGACAAAGACTGACTCAATATGAAAATCGACCATGGTCAACCATGTTCAATCATGGTCAACCATGGTCCAACGTCACATTGTGACAAATATTTTCTCAAAATGAAAATCAACCATGGTCCAATGTCGCATTGTCACAAGGATTATCTCGATATTAAAATCAATCATGGTTAACCATGGTCAACCATAGTCCAACATCGCATTGTGACAAATTTTGTATCAATATTAAAAACAACCATGGTATACCATCTTTATTTTAGGGCTTATAAAATTAATCTTAGGGTTTATATACCTTGGGTTTATAATATTAATCCCTTGGGTTTAATATTATTCCCTTGGATTTACTATAACTTGGGGTTTTACAATTAATTCCTTGGGTTTATTATTCGCTTAGGTTTATAATATCAATCCCTTATGTTTATTAATCTAAAGGTTCATATTACTATGGTATAATATTATTCATAGGATTTATAAAATTAATCTTTGGGTGTAATATAAATTGCCTAGGTTTATAATCATGGTCAACCATGGTCCAACGCCACATTGTGACAAAGATTTTCTCAATATGAAAATCAACCATGGTCCCACATCGCATTGTGACAAAGACTGTTTCAATATGAAAATCAACCATGGTCAACAATGTTCAATCATGGTCAACCATGGTCCAACGTTACATTCTGACAAATATTTTCTCAATATGAAGATCAACCATTGTTACGCAGTAATTTGTCACCATTGGTCACCGTCCCTGTTACCCTTGCTTTCGCACATTGGAGGATGCATTTTATGGACCTGTGACCAGTGACACAACTTAAAAACACTTGCATTGGATTCTCCTGAGTAATAGAACTTCAAACTCCCAGAAGACACCTTCTGCAGATTAGCCCTAAAAAATGCCCTTTTTTCATTAGCGCAGGTCCACAGTGTCTTACCCGCGCCAATGGCTCAGTTCCTCCAAAGAGGGCGCGCCCATGGACGCTCTGTCATAGAGCAAAGCCCGCGCCACCTAAATTTGGTATGATTTTAGCCAGCGCGCACTGAAGTGTTTTTTCCTTCTTTGTTCATGCAGTTCTCTGGGGAAAAATCTCATGGAAGTGGTCGAGTGTCATCTTTTTATCCATGACAACCAAGTTCAGTGGCTATTCTAAGACAATGCTAAATCTTCAGTAGGTGTCCGGATACAATGCATACTTCCTCCTCCTCCATCTATAAATAACTATCACCCTACATTAAACCAACTAGTTTTGCTAGAGCTACTGTGAGTGCTAAGATTATGCTGGAGTGATAGTGAGAATTGAGAATTATAGAGGGGTTATGCTGCCAAAATATTGAGAGAGAAGAGGTCACTTTGCAAGGCGTATTTAGCTGCTTGCCCAGTCAGAGGAGGTTCAACGTCAGAACCCTTTGGTTGTAATCTTTCTCTGTTTTTACTGATTAATGAACGACTATCATTATGGTTCCACTCATGTGTCTTTCAATGGTATTTGAGTTGTATCTTTTCTGACCGATATATAAATGCATATACTGGATTTTACGCTTGTGCTTGTATCGTTCTTTGCTTGTGCAGGTGTCCGTTTACACGGAGCGTGAGGATTGTGACCAGCCAAAGCTAAGGAGCGGGAGCGGCGTTTCTTCTACAACTACTAGTGTTGGATTCCAGGTAGATCATCTTGATCGATCTCTGATTTATGCAATTAGGAACCTGCGTGTAGCGTGTGTGATTTTTGCTAGACCCGTGTTGGGCTAGTGGGATCGCCTCTGTCCGCAGAGGGGATTTACCAGTTCAACAATTTGGTGACTCCACTGGGGAGAAGCTTGTTGTTTGTTTTTGTGCTGTTTAATTTGTAAACTGTAGACGGAGTCTGAAGCATGGCCAGATAGCCTTCGAAACACTACTGCTATGCAGTAGTGAAGTAGATCAACGCCACTTCAGTCCATCTCCGGTTTAGTTTGCAAACTGAACAATTTCAACCTTGCCTTGCATGTCAATTTTTCTCTTGTTTATTGGTCTGAATAGCTTTCTGGGTTAAATTTCTTGCTGTTTTTTGCTTGCTACCCTTTTTAGACACTGTAAACCAAGCCTGGATCTATCTGTTTTGTCTTTTTTCCTGGCAAACTTCATTAGCGCGTTTTTTCTTCAGACAGTTGTGCTGATTGGCGCTTGTTGCTCTCAGACAACTCGCGCCAATCTCTGTTTAGCGCGAGTTGAAGCCTAACAGTCGCGCCAGACTGGTTAATTTTCTAAATTAGCTTGTTTGTCAGTCTTTTAACCTTGGATCTGTGTCTTTTTGCTTCTTGTACACCTCCTGGGAGTTTGTTGGACTGTTATTTAGCTGGTTTTCTCTTCATCCCGCAGTTGTTCGCCTTTTTCCATCGATTTTACATCTTAGCCCTTGTGGCTTTGTTTATCGAGCCTTCTGTCGGATTTGTGATTTGCTGATCCAGTCATTTTATTGATTGATTTCCACATTCCTCTGGTAGTTGTACGAGTTTTTCATTATATGCTGCAAGTACCTCACTTTTAGCTTGGTTATTTCTTGCCTGACTTCATTGGGACTTAGATTACATAGTTCTTTGAAGATCTTGGTGTTTTCTTTGCTTTGGTGGGTCATTTTTCATGTTTCAGATCTGGTTTTAGATTCCTTTGAGTGAATTATCTGTTTAGTGTATATCTCTTGAAATCTGTTTGAGTGCATCATACTATTTTCAAAGAAAAGAAAAAAAGATTTTTGCTTTTCATTAATTAGCATTTTGTGTTAATTTTCGCTTTTAAAAAAGAAAAAGAAAAAGATTTTCCTTTCTTGTTATTAGTTGCATTAGAATCTTTGTGATCGTTTTGTTTGTATAAAACTCCTAACTCTCCCGTAGATAGAGTTCATTCAATGAAACGATACAATTTTCGCATATAGTTGCATTTAGGAAATTTCAAGAGAACACATACGGTAAGACCGGAAACTGAAACTTAATTAAAGATAAACTGTAAAATGAATTCAATGAACCTAACAACGCATTGAAACATAACGCTCACATTCTAGAGGGCTAGGTTAGAGACGTGTTCCGGCGTCTTTAAACCTGGTAGTTTATCATTGAGTGGTTGGGTGATTCCTCCACGGTGAAACGGTAGGTGCCAGTACGGATTGTGCTCCCACGTACCGTCGAGTATAAATTGGGAGACCCCTATAGCTTGCAACCTTTGATCCATAGGAAGCCGAGTCTGCCGCCCTACAAACCGTAATGCACTGAACACAGCATTCGGGAAGATTGACTACAGTACGGGAAGTCCTTGGTGTTCATCTGATCGCCAAGGTGTATAAGCAGTTTTACAGATTGTTTGGCAAACCCTTTTACCTAGATTTCCAGAGTAGTCATCTTTTGATCCTTTTCAGACTGTCTAACAGAAAAGGTGTAAGTGAGCAGCTTGTCACTTCGTGCTCATTAAACAATCGAAGGAGACTAGAGTCATCTTTTCGTCCTTTTCTCGACTCTTTAAAAATGAAAAGGTCAAGTTCAGTGTCTTAAAATCTATCTAGCCTCGATAACATTACCCGGTTAGATCTTCTGTGCGCTAGCTCGAGTAAGATTTCGTTTTGCTATGGCAACTTTTCCAGGGTTCACCAACCTAAGTTCCCCCCCTGACGGGAATCCTAGCCAATTCCCTCCTCAAGGGAATGTTGGTGCTCTTTATATGGCAACGTTATCCCTTCCGGGGTTAACTGTCGGGTTGCCTGTTTGGTTATTTTCAAACTCTGTGGTCCCTACTATGTCGGCTGATACTCCATCAGTCCCTCCACCTGCACAACATCATGTTGAACCTAAGGTGGACCCCTCCCCCTCGACGCCTACTTCTACGTCTTCTTCTTGTACTTCGCCTGGTGAAAGTCTCGTTTCAAGTACCCGGGTGGCTAAGAAGAAGAAGAAGAAGACTAAGAAGACGAAGTCTCCTAAGGGAGGGGCTCCAAACACAACAGCGACTACAAGCACAACTGTTGCTCCATCACGGACACCAGAGGTCGGACTCCTTCCCACTCCTCCGCGGAAGGTTAAGTTTCCTTGTCGATTATGCAAGGAGGACCATCTTCTTCATGATTGTCCTGGCATTCCCAGGGTCTTAGAAGTATGGTCCCGCGATCCGGCCCGCCCCACATCGTCCTCTGAAGCTCACGGCGATGCTATCTCCTTAGTTGGGAAAGGTAAGGGACAAGGGAAGATTCGAATCCCCTGCATACTTTGTGAGGGAAATCATCCCCTTCACCTTTTTCCACTCATGGATAAAGCCTCCACCGTCTTGGAAAGTCTTGCGACTCCTTCACCCCAACTACCCGTTGGATATCAACGTCTTTCTGCAGCTGCAGATCGTACTCCTGCTGACCACAAGATTGGTTTACACTCCTCTCTTGTCCAGCCTCCTCTTCCTAAACCTGGCTCTACCCAGCCTGTTCCAGACCAACCATTGGTCGGAGAGAGTGTCGATTCGGTTTCTCCACCCGTCGACCACCCTGTTCTGGAAAAGCATCATGATCATGTTCTTCTTGTCTCATCCGATTCTCCTGAGTCCGAAAACGACCCTCTTATCCTCGTTGACTCAGCAGGTCCTTCTTCGGTTCCTTTAGCACAGGGGGGCAATCATACGATTCCCCCACCAAGTAATTCGGTCGTTTCCTTCGACTGGTGTCACCTGACTGCTTTCCGCTTTCCATCCCATGTGCCTTTTCAGATTACAGTACTTGCCTGTGATAAGGTAGTACCTGGCACTGTTTTGGATGAAGGCGCGTCGGTCAATCTTATGTCGTACACTACTTGGCAAGCTCTAGGTTCCCCCCAGCTCAGTACCGTCACACAGAATCTGTTGGCTTTCGACGGAGGAGCATGTCCATCTATAGGAGTCCTCCCGAAGTTCCCTATTACTTTGGGAGGTAAAACCGTCTATATAGACGTGTTGGTTACTCAAGGAGCTTTAGGCTTGAGTCTTCTCCTTGGTCGTGACTATGTTTATGCTATGGGGGCCGTTGTCTCTTCGCTTTTCCGTGTGGTTTGCTTTCCACACGATGGAAGGATTGTGACTATCGATCAATTGTCCTTCGTTAGTCCCCCGATGCCTCCTGCGCAGGTGTCCTCACCTCCTGGTTCTCATCCACTAGCTGAATCTATCTCACCCCAGATCAACTACGTGGCTACCTCTCCCGTGCCTATATCCAGCCATGCCGCTATCGTGCATAGTGTTTTGGGGGCATTGGGTCCTGACTTCCAAGACATTGACCTCCCATTGGAAGCGCCATTTTTGGAAGCCCCACCTTCCGGTTCATTATGCTGGGGGCATGCGAACTTATAACAAGCATAGTTTTTCGTTTCAAGCTTGTGTAAACATGAAACTAAATCCAAGCAGAGTTCTCCATGGTTCAATCTTGTGTAAAAATGAACCCATACCCGAGTCACCTTTAAGCCTTTTCTAACTCGTAAAATATGAAAAGATTGCCGAGTATTTTTTTCCTTTTTGACTCGTTAAAGAGAATAGAAATGGAGGTCTTCTTTCAGCTCTTTTCTGACCTTTTAAAGAGGAAAAGATTTCCGAGTTATTCCTCTTGGCTCGTTAAACGTTACTAAGGGGCGGTCGTTTTAAGTTCTTTTGTCGACCTTTAAAACATAAAAAGATTACCGGGTTTTTTGTCGTTTCAAACTCGTTAATGGTTACGAAACGACGTGGTTTTGATCGCTTTTTTACTTTTTCAGGTCGAAATCACTATTTATGAAAAGTACTCCTCGATCGTAATGGTCGGGCGGTTCTTTCGGGTATTATTTTATACTTTTTCGGGCCCGAGAGACACAACTTTACGAAAAAGGACACCCTTGGAGTTTCCTTTTCTGCTGTCTTTTCAAACTCTCTAAACATAAAAAGACGTCGAGTTCTTCCTTTGTCAGACTCGTTAAAACCTGATGACATCGGATCTTGTCGAAATGACACACCACAAGCATATGCTATCCCCATCAAGCTTGTTAAAAATAATTGGGGTACTCACCAGAAATGGTGGGGGAAAAAAAGAAAATTTTGGGAACCATAATTATAGTTGTGTCGGCAGTATGTCGCTCTTGAACATGGCACTTCTTTGCTTTCGTGTTGGGGTGGAGATATCTCATCTCATTTTTCACTTGCCTACATGGGTTTGGGTAATCCTATTTGACCTCTCGTTTGCTCATTGCCTCGTCATCATGACCTCTGATCCATCGATGTCAAATACTGCCAATTCCACTGTCGTGCCGCTGATATATTCAAGAGAAGTTGACCTCTGAAAGAAACAACCTCTGTTTGATAGTTCATATAATCTTAATTCACAACATTGTCTATTCCTGTCTCGTGTCGATGATGTGGGAAACATCATGGCCCACCTTCGATGAAGATCACTTTCTGTCAACTTCAGCTCATTATCCAGGAAAGTGACCTTGAGACTCCCTTCCGGTACCTTGGAGCCTGCATGCCTCAATGGCAGGTTCTTCGTGTTCGACGTGAGGTTTTCATCATTGGCCTCCGATCGGATGACTCTACGGGTGTTCGACACCGGCTCATTTATTCGCACGGTGTAGATTGTACCTATAGTACCTTGAGGGCCATTGTCATTATTGGTGGTACCTCTTGCATCTGTTAACATCTTTTATCATTGGCTGGTAATCAGACGATGTTCATGCATGTCCGACTTCAGCTCACATGTTCACATGCTTGAACTTGTACCTCTGTTCGGGTCGAGGTGGAGCGCAAGACCTTGGATTGTGTCTGTTGTAATCCAGGCGTGATTTTTGATACATGAATCATTCATTGGATGGTTGCAACCATACCCGAGTCAATTCATTGATCCTAACCAGATGGTTGTGTCCATACTACAGATATGGATTATCATGTACTCTCTTATGGATGGCTGCGACCATACCACATACATCATGTATTTGAACTATCAATTATATCTCTCAATGCAGATTCTCGATGGTAGCTATATATGTTCTTGTAAAGCATTTCACCCCTCTCTCTCTCTCGGGCCTCATGCTTTAGGGGGCATCTGTTACACAGTAATTTGTCACCGTTGGTCACCGTCCCTGTTACCCCTGTTTTCGTATATTGGAGGACACATTCCGGGACCTGTGAGCAGTGACATAACCTAAAAACATTTGCATTATGTTCCCCCTAGTATGTACTTCATGTTCACTGAAGACACCTTTCGCAAATTATCCCTGAAAAGTGCCCTTTTTCCATTGGCGCAGGTACACAGTGTCTTACCCGCGCCAATGACTCAGATCCTCAAAAGGGGGTGCACCCATTGGCGCTCTGTCCTAGAGCAACACCCACGCCAACTAAGTTTAGTAATGATTTTTGGCCAACACGCACCCATATGTTTTTTCCTCTCTTATCATTAAGTTCTTTGAGGGAAAAATCCACAAGATAGAGGTCGAGAGTCATTGTTTATCCATGACAACTATCCTCAATAGCTTTTCAGGATAATGCCAATCCACAATGGGCGTCCTGGTACATTGTATTTTCCTCCCTTCTTCATCTATAAAAGCTTGTCCTCATGCATTAAACAAGTTAGGTTTTGTGAGTGCTGAAGTAATGCTAGAGTGATAGTAAGAATTTTGGAGCATAGGGAGGTTATGCTGCCGGAATCCTGAGAGAGAGAAGGTCTTGTGCAAGGCATATTTAGTTGCTCGCCCAGCCAGAGAATAGGTTCAATGTTAGAACCTTGGTTGTATCTTTCTCTGCTTTTATTCATTAATGGATGACTTTCATTATGGTTCCACTCCTATTGTCTTCATAATGATGATTGAGTTATATCTTTTCTGACTGATATATAGTTGCATCTATTGGATTTTATGCTTGTATTTGTGTCGTTCTTTGCATGTGCACGTGTCTGTTCACGAGGATCATGGGGATTGTGACCAACTGGAGCAAAGGAACGGGAGCGAGATATCTCATCTCATTTTTCACTTGCCTCCATGGGTTTGGGTAATCCTATTTGACCTCTTGTTTTCTCATTGCCTCGTCATCATGACCTCTGATCCATCGATGTCAAATACTACCAATTCCACTGTCGTGCCACCGATATGTTCAAGAGAAGTTGACCTCTGAAAGAAACAAGCTCTGTTTGATAGTTCATATAATCTTAATTCACAACATTGTCTCTTCCCGTCTCGTGTCGATGATGTGGGAAACATCATGGCCCACCTTCGATGAAGATCACTTCCTGTCGACTTCAGCTCATTATGTAGGAAAGTGACCTAGAGACTCCCTTCTGGTACCTTGGAGCCTACATGCCTCAATGGCAGGTTCTTCATATTCGACGTGAGGTTTTCATCATTGGCCTCCGATCGGATGACTCTACGGGTGTTCGACACCAGCTCATTTATTCGCACGCCGTAGATTGTACCTATAGTACCTTGAGGGCCATTGTCATTGTTGGTGGTACCTCTCGTATCTGTTAACAGCTTTTATCATTGGCTGGTAGTCAGACGATGTTCATGCATGTTCGACTTTAGCTCACATGTTCACATGCTTGAACTTGTACTTCTGTTTGGGTCGAGGTGGAGCGCAAGACCCTGGATTGTGTCTGTTGTAATCCAGGCATGACTTTTGATACATTACTCATTCACTGGATGGCTGCGACCATACCTAAGTCAATTCATTGATCCTAACCAGATGGCTGCGTCCATACTACGGATCTAGATTATCATGTACTCTCTTATGGATGGCTGCGACCATACCACACACATCATGTATTTGAACTATCAATTGTATCTCTCAATGCAGATTCTCGGTGGCAGCTATATATGTTCTTGTAAATCATTTCACCCCTCTCCCTCTCTCGGGCCTCATGCTTTAGGGGGCATCTGTTACACAGTAATTTTTCATCGTTGGTCACCATCCCTGTTACCCCTGTTTTCGTATATTGGAGGACACATTCCGCGACCTGTGAGCAGTGACATAACCTAAAAACATTTGCATTATGTTCCCCTAAGTATGTACTTCATGTTCCCTGAAGACACCTTCTGCAAATTATCCCTGAAAAGTGCCCTTTTTCCATTGGCGCAGGTATACAGTGTCTTACCCGCGCCAATGACTGAGATCCTAAAAAGGGGACGTGCCCATTGGCGCTCTGTCCTAGAGCAACACTCCCGCCAACTAAGTTTAGTAATGATTTTTGGCCAGCGCGCACCCATATGTTTTTTCCTCTCTTATCATGAAGTTCTTTGAGGGAAAAATCCACATGATAGAGGTCGAGAGTCATTTTTTATCCATGACAACTATCCTCAGTAGCTTTTCAAGGATAATGCCAATCCACAATGGGCGTCCTGGTACATTGTATCTTCCTCCTTTCTCCATCTATAAAAGCATGTCCTCATGCATTAGACAAGTTAGTTTTGTGAATGCTGGAGTAATGCTAGAGTGATGATAAGAACTGTGAAGCATAGGGAGGTTATGCTGCCAGAATCCTGAGAGAGAGAAGGTATTTTGCAAGGCATACATAGCTGCTCGCCTAGCCAGAGAATAGGTTCAACGTCAGAACCTTTGTTGTATCTTTCTCTACTTTTATTCATTAATAGACGACTATCATTATGGTTCCATTCCTGTTGTCTTTATAATGATGATTGAGTTATATCTTTTCTGACTGATATATAGTTGCATCTATTGGATTTTATGCTTGTATGTGTGTCGTTCTTTGCATGTGCAGGTGTCCATTCATGAGGATCGTGGGGATTGTGACCAGCCGTAGCAAAGGAACGGGAGCGACGATTCTTCTACAAGTACTAACGTTGGATTCCAGGTAGGCCATCATCATCAATCTTTGATTTGCAATTAGGAACCTGCGTGTTAGCGTTGTGTGATTGTTTCTAGACCCCATTTGGGCTAGTGGGATCACCTCTATCTGCAGAGGGGATTTACTTGTTCAACAATACCAAAACTAAAAGTGATGATACTCGATGAGTTTCATAAGAAGACATTTGTAAGACATTCGAGATATCATATTATGATCACAACTCCGAGGAAACCCCTCCATTGGCCAAGAATGAAAAAGGAAGTGGCAGAGTATTTATCGAAATGTATAGAGTGCCAATAGGTTAAGCTAGAACATCAACACCCTACTGGGCTATTGAATCAATTACCTATTCCTGAATGGAAATGGGAGATAGTATCATTAAATTTTATCACAATGTGACCACAAACAAAAAAATAGCATGACTGCATTATGATTGTAGTGGATATACTTTGTAAGGCCTCCCATTTTATACCTATACAATCTGCCTATGGAACTGCTCAAATTTCTAATATGTTTATGAAGGAAATTTCCAAATTGCACGATGTGCCTAAAATGATAAATCAAATCAAGCTACCAAATTCACCTGAAATTTTTGCAGGGAATTATTTAGAAGCATGGATACTACATTAAATTTCAACACAACCTACCATCTTCAAATGGATAGATAGACTGAAAGGGTCAATTAGATTTTGGAGGATATCCTCATAATGTATGTGATGGATAAGCCTACCAAGTGGGAAGACTTTTTACATTTAGTTTAATTTGCGTATCATAACAACTCAAACCTCCATCAAAATTAGCCCATTCAAGGCATTATATGGTAGCAATTTCCGTACACCTCTCAGTTGGAATCAACTAGAGAATAGACTGATTTTGGGGCTGAAACTATTACAAGAAATGAAACAGTTGGTGTTGAAAATTTAGCAAAATGTTCAAGTAGGAAAGTACTCAAAAACAGTTACACATATAACACAATAACACATAAGGAATTTAAATTCAGGGATCATGTTTATATGAGGGTGAGACCTCATAAAATCTCTCTCCAAACCGAAACCTTCCCCAGATTATCTCCATGGTTTTATCGACCATTTGAAGTTTTGGATCGAGTTAGACCTATAGCTTACCAATTAGCTTTGCCTAGTCACATTAAAGTTCATAATGTCTATAATGTATCTTTATTAAAAAAATATATACCTGATAGTACTCATATTATTGATTGGAAACTGCCACATGTGGAACTTGAAGGTGATTTCCTACAAGAATCGCTTTATATTCTAGACTGGAAAGAGATTTGGCTCTAGAATCAAGTCATTGCTCAGATTAAGGTGTAGTGAAGACATTTTACTCTTGAGAAGGACACATGGGAATTGGAAGAAGAAATTCAAAGAAAGTACCCAACATTATTTCTCCAAAACAAAATTGAGAATTAAACACTGACGATGGTGTAAATAAAATGGAGGGACAATGTAATACCTCTCCTCCTCTGAGAATTATTAGTATTATTATTGGTTGTGATTAGTACTTTTATTGCTTGTTAAAAATCAGACTCTGATGACATAATGGTCTATATAAATTTTGGTTGATATCTAAATAATAAAATTGGAAACATTTGAAAATTGAGCACCTATAGAGGAGAATCTACATAAGATAAATTCCATGATATGAATTCTAGAAAGGATTATGTATAAATTTAATTCATGGGAGAGAAATATCCATTAAGAACATAGCTAGAGATAGACGGTATGTGGGGATAAGAATAAAGTATTGCTGAATATAAAAAGCGAGATTTTGGCCAAAAACGAGAAAAGCCCCATAAAGTGGGACACAACTTTAGGGAAAAGTCCCACATGGAAATAAGGCATAAAAATCGTATTGCAAGGATCAATGAGGTTGTTGATATGTTGGCAGAAAAATGAATCTTTGCATGGGGATGAACTGAATAAGATCATTTCTATGGTTGGGGGGAGAACAATGCTCTATTCTCAAGTGTCTTTTGATGACAAATATTCTGATTAGGGTGTGATTTACATTGATTTAAACAATCAAGGTTAGTGTTAACTCTTTGGGTTTGTTATTTACTTCTAGATTAACGTGCAAAGATATTAAATATTGAGAAGGGGTATATGATTCTTGGTAGAATGGTAGAAATGATTGTTGTAATGTTATAGTGTTACGAAATAGGAAAGAGGGGAATATTTATTTTTGTAACTTTAGTAACAAGGTGCTTTTAAACTTAAGGTTGTTATAAACAAACTAAAAGTGTAGCAATGCTGATCTTTTACATACTTTTCTGCAATGTGTACAGTAGAGATTATGTATCACAATAACTAAATAATAGAGAGAATGTATAGCTATATCAAATTATATGGTCAAACTAATCACCATATATGAATAGTACATGCGATGAAGTTACACATAGAAAATACTTGTAGGAAACAAAATATACAATAGCTTTAGACCATTACTATTATTCTGCAGAAATGAATTAAAATTAGATGCATGCCTCCGAGATTTACAAGAATAGTAAAAAAATTGCAAAATTTAAGGAAAATGATTTAGATATAGTTCCTTTTCAAAGGAAAGACAAAGAAAACCGTATACAGAAAAGAAATTCCAATTAACGAATTCTGGCCCAACCATGCTGATTGTAACTGTAGTTTGGGTAACATATTTAAAACATTTTATGCATAAAATAAACAAAACACATCTCAAAAAGCAAGACTTGTACAAGATCTCAAGTTACTAATTAAATGAGGGAGGTAAATTTCCATTCTCATAACTACTCGGGTAGGAAATGTGAGGTTCCAGTTAAAATATTGTGTTAAATCCCTATGACATAAACACATAGCCTTATTCAACATAAGTGAATGAAGCATGATGGGCTTAGTACTCCCAGTGCATACTTGAGAGAGAGGCAATTCTAAATGGAACAATAGAGAAAAAATGATAAATTATAGATACTACATCTCAGCCCTGAGAAGACGAAGAATAAAATAGTATCTGGTCATGCGATATAATATAAGTGTTCGGACACGGTAGAAATGAGCAAGTAAATTATATATAAAACCTTAATAGAGACAAGGTATGACAATACCAATAAGAGGAGAAAACCCATGTATACATTGTGTATTGAAAGTTAAAGAAACATAGGAAACTAATAAGATATATGTATTATTGTAGCACAAATATGAATTATGCATGAGAGATAACAAAATTTATAGCCTATTTGGAGAAATCGAATAGGCAAGCCATATATACGATACTAATTTAAAAAGAACATAATAACAACAAGAAATGGAGAAAGCCTAGTTAAATACCGCACACTGAAGTTGAAACAACATTTGTAGTAAGGGGAATACATATAGTTCGGAAACCCAAATGCAAACTATGCACTGGAATTTGAAGAGGAACATATAATAAAAAAAATTCATATATATTAACCACAAATCTCATTAAGATGATAGGTTTACACCTTACAAAGAACTTTAAACAAAATAATATCCAAAAAGTAAAATCCAACAGAGGGCTTTCCCGAGGAACAATATAAAGAATCAAACTTTATTGAGTATAGAGTTTCCACAAGATGACGTAAGACATTTAGTATCATTTGGTACAAGAGAGACAATATGAACCACTGCATTGTGAACGGGTCAGTGTGGGGCCTTACAACCAGTTTCACTATAACTAATCACTTTCATGAAACCAAAACAGGAACCAGGTGAGGTCACCTACGAATTCCAGCCAAGTGTTCACATTCGGTATCCGTTGATGACTTGGACAGATCCGTCTGTTAGAGATCCCATAGCATCAAATATCATAGATAAGGGGTACTCTAAACCTGTGTCTCTACAACCAAGTAAACGAAGCAGTAAGCCATAGAAACCATGTCTACAGAGTAAGTGTACCTATCAACAAAAAAATAAATTACTGCAAAAAGAACCGAATACCTGAAAATGTGTGCCCTGTTCAAGCTAACGTTGCAATGGGAGAAACCTTTCCATAGGAATGTTGCAATACAAAAAATACCCATTATCTAAGATATATTATGCAATTGGTGTTGGGAAATTCAAAGTTAAAAACATTCCTGATGAGATAAGAGAAGGAGACAACTAGAGGATGGGCTAAAATAATTATGTAAGGAGTCTACATGCTAAGGGAAGGCACATAAATGTATCAGGTGGAGTGAGGAGACTAGTTCAACTCCGTTAAAGTCCAAACCAACACTCTACCAAATCCTCCCCTCAGATGATGTAGGAGCATCCAGCTAGGGTATCATCACTAGGTGTTGGTCTCTGGTAGGGTAGAGAGTTGTATTAGCATATTGGTTTTCTTTATGTTTAGTTTGTCAAAGTAGGATGTAGGAATTTGTTTTTATTTTTAATCGTCGTCTTATTCAAGAGTATTTTGGTCGGTTAGGGTCATTTATTTGTTTGTCTTTAATCAACAGTAGATTAATAATTGTCTTGTCATTTTAAAGGAAAAAGACAAATGTGTCCAATGTAAAATCTTGCCACATAGGCAGAACCGAAATCTGGAATAGTTATGTAAATATAAGAATTATAATTTAAAAAGTAACTACACAGTTCAATTAACTGTAGACAGAGAACATAAATGTAACATCGAAAATCATTGACAAGGTTCAACATTTTCCGATATAAGCAATAAAAAAAGATAGAGAACAAATTTAACATTCATCCATTTGTACTATCATCTTCATATTGTGTAACTATATTTCTCAATTATTAAATGATTCATAAATGATAAACAAAGTGCAGGCATACAGTTTTATGTTTTTCCTCTCTTAAGGAACTGAGTACTATCGAACGCATACAAATTTCCAATACTAGAACGGACAAACAGTGAACAAGCTCATGGCCAGAAGAAAGTCAACAGAGCAAACCAATTGAATGAGAAAATCAGAACCTAAATATCGATTGGACAAACCCCAACAAAGGTAATTCATTACAATCTATTATAAACCATTTCTTTTCCTTTTGAACAAAACATAGACAAAAATATAATTGTTATTACTTAAGAGTCTAGTATTACATTGTTTAAATAAATAGAGGAAACATCGACCAAGAGATAGAGCAGAACCTAGTCAAGGGTTTTTCATCATGTAACCCTCGTGCCTAATTAAAAATTTCAACCAACGCGGACTACAAAACTGGAACTGTAAACAGAGGTGCGTCCAGGTCATATAATGACTCAAACAAGAGGCAAGCAAGCGAACACTGAGGCACGACCAGCAAAACCTATAAACCCTAGCTATAACCCTACAAGTTTGTGGTGATAGAGCCTACTAGAGAAGCACCAAAGGGTTTGGGAACTAAAGCATTGAAGCCATCCATGCCCAAGGTCAAAAATGTGACCTGCGTATCTAGAAGAGGTCACTGTCAATGAAACCACGCATAAAAGAAACACGAGCAGAGATATATTTCAAGAAAGGGAAGAATAAAACCTTACCTGGGAGTCTGTTTGAACAAGAAACCGCATGCCACAAAGCCAACGAACATGGAAATTACCTAAGACAAAAGGGGCTGACATTGTTAGCATTTGAACCACGAAAAGGTAGAAGTAAATCTTGGAAAGGAAAATTACCTGAAAAGACATAGCAGAGTGAGCCATCGTGCCTATAACTTGAGGACACGGGAACAGTAAAAAAAAAATTTTAGTAGCAGAGCCATAGCAAAGTAACCAACATCAAGAAAGAACGGTTGGAAACTAGACAGTGTTGACAATAATACTGAGAGGGGGGGTGAATCAGTATTATCTAATTCTTTTGCCAAATCTTTCTTATTTATACTTTGAATTATTTTTGCATACCAATACCATAAAATAATGAGCATGAACAGAAAAACAAACAGTCACATCAAAGAACACCAGATATAAGGTGGAAACCCAATGTGGGTGAAAACCACCTGCTGCAATATGTCTCTATCTTCTTTTCAAATTAGAAACTCCTTTTACAATGGTCTTGTACTGGTGCAGTCCTTTACCAGTACGCAGGCTGCAACCTGCAGAGAGCTACAACTCTCTCTCGTTTCCAATCTCTCCTGGAAGGGAGCTACAACCCCCTACTTCTTTTCAAGGACCACTTTTCATAAATTTTCAAACTGGATCCATAAGCATCAAATGATCATCAAGTATAAGAGAATCACCTAATCAACTGTAGTAACCAGATCAATAATAATAGGACCAAACCCAGAACACAACAATGATAAACAAAGATTTTAAGAGAAGTAAGCACCCTGCTCAACTGCTCGCCTGCATACTGGTACTCACCCTGCTCAACTGCTTGCCTGCATACTGGTACTCACCCTGCTCAACTACTTGCCTGCATACAGTACGCACCCTGCTTAACTGCTAGCCTACGTACGTACACACTCTGCTCAACTGCTAGCCTGCGTACCCCGCTCTGAGTCCACTGAACTGCCTGCGGTCATCCGCACCTGAAACCCTTCTGCACCTGCGTACCGGACCTAAAACCCTTCTGTGCCTGCGTACCGGCGCAACTAAAACTCTTCGCTCCTGTGTATGTACGCTCTTTTCGCTCACTGTACCTGCGTACCTTCGGGCATAGATGATTTCAAGACTTCAGAAAGAACCCAGACAGTCAGATCTACGGATCTGAACATGCACCGAAGAGATCTTAGTCCATCAGTAGATTCGCCTTGTTTAGATCTAGACCAGATCTTACCCTCATAAGATATTCACCAAAAACATGCTTAAGCCAAATGATCTCCTTTGCTTTATATAGGCAAGCTCTTCTTCAAATCAAGGATCATGGGGCTCAATAGTAATAATAAAATAATCAATACCACGGACCAAAACCATGGTAACCCAATACTGTTGGCTAAATACCATGAGAAACCCCACGTGTGGGCGCTTAACTGCCTTGGAATGTGTGCACTGGGGGTACGCACCCAATGAATGGGTTTCCTGTGGGTATGTACACACTTTATATAAGACATTCCTGCGCGTACGCACCTTTTGAACGGTGTGCCTGCGTACTCCTTATTTTCTTCAATATTTGAGAGCTGTTCATCAATGTTTGCTATTGACCTGTCGTACAGAGATCCATCACCTGTATGGGTTGCCATCAAGGACAACACTTTAGCCATAATGCCAACACTTGAAGGGTTTCTTCTTCCACCTCTGTGTGGGCTTCTTCCTCTTCCTCTAGCATATGATCTTCCTCTACCTCGACCTTGACCAAATGAAACTTGTGTCTTGAAGGAATTCTCTAGTGAGGAGGTTGTTTCTCTATTCAATCTATGTTCATGAGAAATTAGTGATGCATGAAGCTCATCCACTAACAACTGCAAGAGATCCTTTGTCTCTTCTATGGCCACAACAATGGCATCAAACCTTGCTTGCAAACTTCTCAAAACTTTCTCAACTATTCTCCTTTCTTCAAGTGTCTCACCATGAGACCTAATTTGAGTAGCCAACCCAATTACATGTGTAAAAAGTGAGTCTACATTCTCAGACTCTTTCATACAAAGTGTTTCAAAATCTCTTCTCAACATTTGTATTTTTTCTATCTTGACATTTGCCATGCCTTGGTAGGCTGTCTAGAGGGTGTCCAATGCTTGCTTGGACTTTGTTGTTGCTGCAACCCTTGGTAAAATACTTTCATGAACTGCTTGGAAAATGTAGAATAGGTATTTTGAATCCTTCTTCATGTTGTCCCTTAACAAATCTCTTTTTGCTTGAGATAAGGCATTGTCTGTTGCTGCATCTGCTGGTTCTTGAAAACCATTTTCCACCAAATCCCAAAAGTCCTGCGAAGAAAACAGGGCCTTCATTGTAATAGCCCAATAATCATAATTTTTGCCATTAAACTAAGGTATTTGAGGATTAGTAAAGCTTGTGCTTGATGTTGCCATTTTTGAGTGTAAAAATAACTTTCTACTTGATGGTAAATATGCTAAAAACAATCTGCCCTCAAAACAATTCTTCTAGTAAAAACACTTGTTTTTACATTAACGATATTTAACCTGCTCTGATACCATGTTAGAAAAATAAATTTAAGGGGTAGAGGAGCTTAGAAATCGGTTGCGGAAAAGTAGGCAAAGTCAACTTCAGTTGCGAAAAGGTAAATCTTAGGTTGCAGCGAGGATATTGCAACCACACAGGGACTTAATTAAAACATAGAGTTCACTCATGACAAAATAGAGTAAAATAAAAGAGTTTACGGAAACTTACTTGTGTAAGATTAAAACCATAATGAAATTTACCACACTTTATTTTGTATGTCAAAACATAAAGAAATTACATTAGCGTGTTAAATGGAGGCTGCAGCTCCAAGTGAAAAACACAACAAATTTACTGCAATTTACGCATTACTTTGTTGCGGAGTAAACTTCTACTCCATAAAACTGGTTTTCATGTGCCCACCAATATTTCCTCCATGATTTTCTCCTCACTACCTCACATACTCTCTCTCTCTAACTTTCCCAACATACCCAACCTTAAAAATGACTTTTACTTGCATATTTATCCTAACATACAAATTTGACATTAATTACATGACAGAGAAAATATTTAATAGGCAACATGGGCGAATTTACATAGTGAATGGTTTTCTGAACTTGCAAGTGTTGTGGAGTGTGGGAAATAGTAGTGGAGTGAATGTTTACTCATATTTATTTACCAACTTCATTAAATTCCATTAACTTCTATGATGTGTTGTAGAATGGGCCGCTCTGAACTTCTGTTCTTACTTTTTTCTTTCTTCCTACAAACAAAATCACAACCGTGCAATGGTTGACTTGGAAAACATGGTGTTTGTCAGTGTGTTAAGGCAGTGATTGGGATTATTATTTCCAACACTCTCAACCTTGACTCCATTACTTCATGGTTGCGTAATTTAAAAGAATGACCCTCTCGATCACTGCAACCTGATGAAAAATATTATCAATATTTCTTGACTGACGTATGGCTTGGTGTCCCTACTGTGATTCATGTCTGCATGCTACATGGACAGCCAAGGTTGGAAAATATTATGCAACAACCTGTGACTATGGGCGTGGCTTCTGGAAATCGAGCCCTAATAACTATTTCCAAACATGTGAATAGAGGACCTTAGACCATACAACGATGAGTGGCCTAGGTTGGCAGGCCGCCCCAAACTGTATGCAGAAAAAAGGCTTTAAATCGTGGCCTATTGACCTTCACTTTAAAATTTAATGGAGATGGACTAATCTTGTTCCCCAGGCATCTTATGTGCTCTTTATGGGTGAAACCGAAAACAAGAAATGTCAAGTACAAAATTAATGTCACTACCTTCTCCGGTTTCCTGTCTAAGTTACTTTTGGTTACCATTTGCAGTCCCAAACCACATAATGTCCCAAGTCATTTCAATTGGTAATGCACATTTCCATGCAATTATTAATTTGGAATATCATAAATAAATGGGATTGCCCACCCTTGCGTCTTTACCTGAAGAAGGGCACCGTGGATAAGAAAATCGATTACGATATCTCAACATTGCTGCAAGTGGAACTACGACCTGAATCCTGCAAAGTATGATGATACCAGCATGCGACCAAATCCCTCTGTACTGCAATTATACAAATTTTAGGATGGGCTCTCGACCTTCTTATAAGTTGCCCCAGTCCCATGTATTAATCTCAGTTCGGTCACTTGTCATAAAATCCTGCAGAGAAACCAAGATCTAGTGCCCAAAACACCCCGAGAGATTAATCAACACAACACTTTAGAAAAATGAGGGTTTCTCTCCAACAAGTACAAATTTGATGATATAGATATGGTTTGTTAACTGAAAAATGAGAGAAATGTTGAAGATAATGGAGAATATCCTAGAATAGTGTGAGTTGGTTCACGTGGCCTCAAGATAGGAATTAGTTTCTATTTCTTAGGTTATTGTTATAACTTCCCTAAAAACCATGATTACTATACAATGTGTGATGTACATGAACAATGTAGAGCATTCTGTAGAGTCAAACTCTCCTAGTTCAGACTCTCTTTCGTAGAGCTAACCAGTGGGTTTTATTTACTTTAATACAAAATTGCCATTTTTATCATGGTATCAGAGCATCAGGGCTGAGATACCTATACGGTGAGCGAAGGGTGTGACTAAACCGATATTGTCATAGGATTCAAGAGAATAAATGTGACGATTACTCAAACACACTTAACATCACCGTCTTAGGTATATAGTTGTGACGACATTGCAGATAAGTGGTGTACATCTATGATGACATCTTAGATAAGTGGTGTATATCTGCGACGATCATGTAAACAACAAAAAGGCTCTGTGGAGGCCGAGAGAAGGCTGCATCTTGGAGAGGGCTGCGAAGGCTGACAAAAAAAGGTTGTGTGGAGGTTGTGAAGGAAGCCATGGTGATTTGCAGGTGTGCTGTGAGATCAAACAACATTGAAGATCAGTGATCTACCTTTGTCACAGATCTGGGGTAAATCTAACATCTTCTTTTACCTGTTGAAATTTTTTTGTGTAAATCGCCAAGATGAATAATAATATGTTTGAAGCATGCTTGAATAAGAATAAAAAGCTAGATTGTTCCAATTATGCAAGTTGGAAATTCAAGATGTAGACTCTGTTAGAAGTGCAGAGTGTTTGGAATATTTTAAATGTGGATGAGCCGTAGCCAGCGGCAGGATCAACATCGATCCCAGATTGGGAGAAGCGAGAAGGTAGAGCAAAGACACTATTGAACATGTCACTGAAAGAATGCATCATACCACATATCAGATAGTGTAAGATAGCTAACGCGATTTGTGGAATTCTGAAGGATCTGTATGAGATCAGGAATACAAATCGTCTTTTGTTTCTAAAAAGCAAGATCCTATCCCTGAAGATGGAGGAGAATGAAATAGTTGCTGCCTTCATAGCAAGGATCAAAGATCTAAAGAAAAAATTTGTAGACATTGGTCATACAGTTGACGATACAGATCTTGTAACAATTACCATGAATGGTGTGACCGATGACTACCAAATGTTCATCACTGGGATAAATGCGAGAGAGAAATCCGGAAGTTTGAAGAGCTGACATGAATATTGATGCAAGAAGAAGAAAGAAGATCGAATCTGAAGCCCCACAGTGCTGATCTTGCATTAGTGGTGAAGAAGATCTTCTTCAAAGGGAAAGGAAATCCACAACAGCAAAACAGAGGACATTCATAGAAAAGACCGAATCAGACCCAAGGTATGCATCCAAATATAAACAACTCTAAAATTAAATGTTTTTATTGTGGAAAACTTGGTCATATTGCTAGGGAGTGCAAGAAGAAGAAATATCATGAAGAATAGCAGAAGCAGAAATGACATGCACGTCATCTCACAAATGAAAATCATGTGCAGAATTTCATATTGTTTATTGAAGATTTTGATGAGAATGTTGATGCAGACATCTGGTATGTATATTCGGGAGCATCAACACATATTACAGGGAACGAGCATTGGTTCAAATATTTTAAAGAAATCAATGAAGGGGCACAGATTTACCTAGGTGATGATAGAAGATATCAGATCAAAGGGTGTGGGAAAATTTCTGTCATTCTACCTAATGGTAATGTAAAACAAATTTTAATGTCATGTATGTGCTCGGTGTAACAAAGAACTTGATTTCCGTACCCATGATCATAGATCAAGATCTTAAAGTTGAATTTTTTAAATCTAACTGTTATATTAAATATCTACTAGATGGCATGAAGACAATAGCTACAAGAATCTAAACTGGAGGTTTTTACAAGTTGGATGTAAGACCTGCACCAGTTCAAGCCTTTACAGCTACAAGTTTGACTGCAGAAGAGCTATGGCATGAGAGATTTGGCCATATCAATTACAATGATTTGCTATTACTACAGAAGAAGGAAACAGTAAGTGATATTCCTATGCTAAAGGAAGTACATAATGATCGTGATGCGTGTACATTAGGAAAAATGCATAGAGAATAATTCCATGTTTGAGTAGAAAAGAAACAGAGGGGTATACTTGAATTAGTGCATACAAACTTGTGTGGACCCATGCAAACAAAATCATTAGGAGGTGCACTATATTTTTTACTGTTTATTCATGACTAAACAAAGTTTTCTTGGGTATATTTCTTGAGTAAGAAGAGTCACACATTTGAATAATTTAAGTAGTTCAAAAACATGATCGAAAGGTAAAAAGGGAAATAGATAAAAATTCTCCGATCTGATCAAGGGGGAGAATATAGCAAAGATGAGCTTATTAGGTATTGTAAAGACAATGGAATATTGCAGCACTTCACATTACCCCATACTCCACAGTAAAATGGAGTAACTAAAAGAAAGAACAAAACACTAGTGGAATGTGCTAGGAGCATGTTGAAAGGTAAGAAACGTTCGAATGGTTTTTGGGCTAAAGCATTGAACACTGCAATTTATTTGAAAAATAGGAGTCCTACAATGGGTCTTGAGTTTAAAATGCCTTATGAAACATCATATGGATTTAAGCCTATAGTAAAACATTTAAGAGCTTTTGGGTCTAAAGAATTTTCCCATATTCCAAAGGAAGACAGAAGAAAACTAGATTCAAAAGCCATCACATGTACCTCTATAGGGTATTGTTCACAACATAAAGCTTATAGATTATTTAATCCCTCTACTCACAAAATTTTTGTTAGTAGAGATGTCAAATTCCATGAACAAGATCATGAAGAATCTAATGAGCACAATGAGGAATGGGATACTCCATACTTGGTGGAAGAAGAAGCAAAAAATAATCAGGATCAACAACAGACAAAGGCAGAAGATGAACAACAGTAGCAACAACAACAACAGTAGCAAATACAACAGATACAGTAGCAGAAACAACAACAGATACAACAACAACATCAACAATGGGAAGAAAAAGAGAATGATGATCAGACAAGGTTTTAGGCTACCACACCTCTCAGGAGATCAGGTAGGAAAGCTCAATTACCTACAAGATATAGGGAAACTGCTTTTATAACTAGTATGATGAATGTGGTTGAACCTTCTAGTTATAATGAAAAAAATGAATGTAGAGAATAGAAAACAACCATGGAACAAGAATATGAATCAATAATCATGAACAACACTTGGGAACTAGTTGAACTTCCTAAAGGAAAACAAACCATAGTTTGTAAATGGTTATACAAACTGAAGATTGATGCAGATGGAACCATAGAAAAATTAAAAGCTAGATTGGTAGCAAAGGGGTATTCACAAAAATAAGGTATAGAATATGAAGAAACCTTCGCCCCTGTAGCTAAACTAAACAATATTGGAATGTTAATTGCTTTAGCTACTAAGAAACATTGGATGATACACCAACTAGATGTAAAGTTTGCATTTTTAAATCGAGAACTAAAAGAGGAGGTTTATTTAGAGCAACGTGAGGGGTTTGTCGTGAAAAGGAAAGAACATTTAGTCTGTAGATTGAAGAAAGCACTTCATGGACTAAAGCAAGCACCCAAGTCTTGGTATGAAAAAATTGACTCATTTGTCCTGCAAGCTGTCTACAACAGAAGCAAAAATGACCCTAATCTTTACACCATGCAAGATGAACAAGGGCGCATAGTGATGATTTCTCTCTATGTAGATGATTTGATCATTACAGGTGATGCTACATATCTGATCAAAGAAATCAAGAAACAGATGTCACAGGAGGCAGATGTGACACTTTACAGACAGTTGGTTATGAGTCTAATCTACCTAACCACCACTAGACTAGATTTGGCTTATGTAGTGAGTGTGCTAAGCCAATATATGTCCAAGCCACCTAAAAGCCATTGGAATGCAACAAAAAGTGTTTTGAGGTATCTACAAGGTACAGTAGACTACGGTATTATTTACACTAACTCTTTTGATATTAGATTGACAACATTTGCATATTCAAATTGGGCTGGAAATGTATATGATCATAGATCCATAACAGGTTATGCATTTAGCATTAGATCCGGGGTGATCGCATGGAGCAGCAAGAAGCAGAACATAGTCCCCTTGTCCTCAATGGAAGCAGAGTATCAAGCCATGTGTGCAGCAACTTGTGAGGTAGTTTGGTTGCGCATACTTCTCGAGGATTTCAGGGAAAAATAGATAGACACAACAATAATCAGATGCGACAATCAAAGTTCAATCAAACTAGCTAATAATCGAGTGTTCCACAAAAGCACTAAACATATTGATAAACAATTCCACTTCGTGAGGGAAAAAGTGAAATCCAAAGAAATCCATTTGGCATATTGTAATACATGTGATATTGTTGCAAACATTTTCACTAAGTCTCTTGGCAGGATTAAGTTCAAAATGTTTAGGGAGATGTTAGGCATATTTGTAAACTCCTTCTCCATTAAGGGGGAGTGTTGAAGATAATGGAGAATATCCTAGAATAGTGTGAGTTGGTTCATGTGACCTCACGATAGGAATTAGTTTCTATTTCTTAGGTTATTGTTCTAACTTCCATAAAAACCGTGATTACTATATAATGTGTGATGTACATGAACAATGTAGAGCGTTTTGAAGAGCCAAACTCTCCTCGTTCACACTCTCTTTCATAGAGCTCACGAGTGGATTTTATTTCTTTTAATACAACATTGTCATTTTTATCAAGAACAATTAGGGCGATATCAAATATCACTGAACATGGAAATGTGAGCTAGGGTGAGAATAAACATCACTCAACTTTCTTGCATAAAACCCTGAGGCTAGTAGGATGCATACCACTATAAGATCCCAAACATTAGAAATTTTAGTAGATCTAACACACTTTAGTGTTTTGATTAAAGTAAATCTTTGACAAGAACAAGAATAGAAATGATATCTAGAAATGTCGTCTTTTATTTATATTATTAGGTGAAGAAAATAACAAATGCACATATAATAAGATTGGAACCCAAGCAGATGGCATGCATACTTACTCAACACAAGAAAAAAACAAGATATTGAAGCCCACTTGTGAATCTTGAATGGATCCACCACACAAATGTCACCCCACTTGTCAATCCTCAATGGATCCACCACACAAATGTCACCGAGAGGTTTTAATCCAAGGATCAACTTAGAACTTACCATGCCAAGTTCTAAACAAAACACAATAAAATAGACAAACTCTGAATGATCCGAGTGTCAGACTCCTATCTCCTTTTATAAGCTTGATGAACTCTTTAGAAGCATGTTTTATTATTTTCCCTGTTTTCCCTTAAAAAACCAAGGAGCAGATCACTTCACTTTGACCCTTAAAAAAAAGGAATATTACATTTATGCTATGCTGAGTAAGTATTAATGACTTATTTAGAAAAATCTATATTGTCAAAAATACCTTTTGAACCATTGGAAAAAAGAGTATTAAAAAATTTTGAACTTCAAAAACGAGTAAAATGCAAATGCCTTATGGCGTCCCTTCAAATTCCATCCCTGATTCCCACCTGTTGAACGTTTGTTGGAGTGTGGCTGTCTGCGTAAGCCTGGGATGTGTATTAGTTGAGATTAACAATGTATACCGTGCTGTTTCAGGATATACATACAACGTGCAGAGCGTATTCCAGGTTGTGCATGCTTGCACTCTGTTGCTTGTGTTCGCACATAGATGTATGGATTTTCTCTAATGGTATGAGATTTCGCTGCCACGAGGCCATGGTCCCTTATATTTTCCATGACTTTGCCCTTTGTGAAACTCATCTATTCAATGCATCCCTGTTTTTATAATTCATCAATGATCACAATCTTGTTTGTTGGCATACATTTATTATGACTTTGGAACAAATATAAATCCAATAAAGACATATCGCCAAGTTGTAAGTAGTATGCAAATGAAAGGAAGCTGCCTCTAAACTCGTTTCAAGAATGAAACCATTCAACATATACCTCCAGTAATGATTGAGCTCAAAACATTTCACTGTCCTAGTCAAACCTTTCAGAGTTAGGAGAATTCAAGGCATGCATAGAATGGAATCAAAACAATCATTTACAACATGTTGAGCTCTTGAGTCGATTAATGCCAGAAGGGAGCTCTTGAGTCAACAAATTCTCCCACAGCCTTTTAACCTTTTGAAATGAAGTCCATATTCACGCAAAACCAAAATTCTCAAAATTAATACCATAAACGTATTTGTCATCTTGTGTTTACGTAGGCATTTGATTTAGAGATTTCTAATGTATCAGGTCCGTGACATTTGATTTTGGACTTGGTTTTAGTATGCTTATATAAGCATTTGATTTTGTTATTTCCAAACTACTAAGTGCTTGACATTTCATGTAAACTTGGTTAGTAAAACTTATATAATATATAGGAATTTGATCTAGATTTGATTGCTCGGCTTTTGATTTAGAGTTTTCGTTCAAGGGTCTCTTGGATTTGATTTTAAAGCTTATGTTGATCTTTGATTCAGGATTTTCAAAGTACGAGATTCACAAGCTACTTGGCATTTGATTTGCAGATTTCAAAAGTACAAAGTACGCGTGGATAGTAACTTCTAGCGTAGCTTTCAAAGAAACCAATGATTTTAATCGCTGAGTTAAATTTTGTGCTTTTAATTACAAGTTTGCACAAGGGTTGCGTTGCTATTTTGTTGACTAAAATATGATATTGGAGCATAAACAAAAGCAGGTTTCTGTATACGTGTTTTGGGTTGGGTGATTTCAGAAGTCTCACATGAATGAACCAAAATTAGGATAATCATGTGACTCTAATGTAACCATTGTCTGTCCCATAATGAGACCACGTCTCTTGTCTTCCCCCGGGAGAATTTGATCCGTTTTGTTTATTTTACCCATGAGGTTTGGTTGTATCCTTTATTTGCTTCAGATTTTATCTTTCATGGTGTATAAAGCCTAGGGTGGCTTATGGACCTCACCTTATGAAAATGGATATCTTGAGATTTAAAAATCGTATTCATGTGCCTTTAAGTTGCTCGAAATTCTTTCACCTATCACTAGCCCAAGGATTGGCTATGATATGGAAAATACGTACTAATACACCTATGTAATGGCAATTGCAGCCCCTAGGATTAGTGAGGGTTAGCACATAATAGCCTATCTGCCTTGACAGTAGTTCGTGAGGGTATCATGTGTATCTTGTAGAATATTTTCTGCAGTTTTGTTTTTGGCTGAAGGCTCTTCATTTAGAGTAGTCTCCTTTAGGTTCAACTCCATAGACAGCTTCCATTGTCTTTCACGTAGATGAGGACACTACAGATTTGGTGTATGACGATCTATAACTTAGTAATATTGACAATTAGTGCTTAAAATAGGGGTGCGTAGTATTCACTTTTGGTTGTGTACTCATCGAAATGGTTTTCCTTTATCAGTAAAATTCTAATAAATAGAGGAAAATTTTGATTGCACAATGATTCAAGAGCTTCATGTAATTTAGACACACATTCATTCGATAAGTTCACCCTCAAGTCTCTATGATCACAAAGATCTTAGCTTTGTTGCCTTGAATAATCACAATATGCATCCTTTCCACTATCCTTTAGTGTTTCCAATCAACAAAGCCTCTTAAAAGTTAAATAGGCTCAAACAACCTTGCCACACTCACTACCCAATTGCATGAAGTGCAAGCAAGTTAGTGTAAGTAATTTCAATAGCTAGGGAGTCCTCCTTGCTTGTGATGAAGTTTGACCTATGAAAAATGTCAAACTAAAATAAGTTTTGATAGGTAAAGATTCGAAGATAATCTCTCTTTTGTGGCAGAGGTAGTCAGAAATTAAAAGTAAGGGCCATGATCTAAATACAGTTAAGAAAGACAGTGAAGAATACAACCATAGAGCACTTGAGTCTAAATATCTAAGTTTGGAATTCACAGAACCATTATCCGCCTCATCTTCAAATAAACAACAAAGAAACCTTGACAAACCTGTCGGCACTGATCGCAATCCTACCATTTCTGCTTTTAGAGATACATACCCTATATTTAAGTCCAACTGTAAATCACCAATTGAACTCATGAATGCATTGCATGCATGGGATTTCGGGCTATCTTATAATAACTTAGCTATAATACTAATCTGAGAGAATTACAAGGGGTCTTGCCCATCGGTGGGCTCAAATGTCTTAAGCGGAAAGGGACAATATGGTTAGAGAAGGATGAAATCTAGAATCTATATTTCCATACAAAATGAATACAAATCTATGATGCAAGATTTTTTTATAGGTTCGGTAAAGTTACAAACCCCAATTTCAAGGTTGTTTCTTGAAGTCATTTTAAAAAATAAAATAAAAAATTGGTAAGGGGTTTGTTACAAGTGGTATTAAAGCTCTCAGTTTCAACACTCACACTTAATCGATTCTATAGTGAAAATGAATGTAAAGCATTTCATTATGCTATTAGTTTTAAATATAACTAGTTACATTATAAAACTATATATGCATCAAATAAGAAAAAAATTTGGTGGAGAGAACATTTCAATGTGTGTGAAAACCTTCCATTGAAATGAAAATTTGTAGAGCTTTTGTTATTTGGTAGGAGTTGGTGTACTTAAAAACAATAGCCATAGTTGTGATCACTATCACTTGGAGTCATGTTAATATTATTGAGCCCTACATCTCCTTGGCCATGTACATTGTCTTACAAAGCTCAACAAATTCTTCAATAAGATATGAACAAGTTGTTGCCTTTGGAAAGAATTGACCAAGACCAATGATATACCAAAGTTTCATATCCCAAGTTGCATGTATTATTTAAGCCATTATCACGTATGGGTCTAATTTGTTCAATCTCTTGTTTACATTATGATATAGGTATTTTCCTTGATGGCAACTCACTCAGATGAAAGATCATAGTATAGTAGGTAAACAACAAATAATTACGTATGAGTCTTCACAAAATGAACAAAGAGAGGTATACACAGGTTCACATTGACCAAGCTATGTATACACGTAGGTTCACCGTATACAAGTCACATATACATACACACACACTTTCACAGAAGGAAAATCGCGTATGCCTTGGAAAACTAAGTTTCTGATCCGAGGTATTTGGTCCATGGTATTGAAAAAGGCCTAAAACTATAAAAGGAGGAGAAGATCATTAGGCCAAAGTGTGCAAGTATCGAATATCTGATGAAGTGTGAGATCTAGTATGCAAGTTATTGGGTTATGGTGCATTGCTGGATCTGAAACAAGGATGAACCTTAGCAGATGATGAGAGATTAGATCTAATGATGGATCACGATCTTAAGGCATAAAAATGAACTATCATTATGTATTTTTGCTGATGTATATTCTAGATTTGAATATTGATGCATACATTATTTTGTAAATGATATGATATGGATATAACTAAAGTCTGGAATAGCTGCAGAACTCTGAATTTATATTTGTAGATGTATACGCTAGTTGGCCTTGAGAAAAGTGCGTATACACGGAGGTTTGACACATGGAAGTAGCGTATACCCTAGAAAATATGTTTTAGTTGCTTATGTTTGTTGTTGTAGAGTTCTCGGTTCTCGCTTGGGTTTTGGTTACTGTATTCTCGTGACTATATTATGAATGATCAGATTGATGGGTTGTCAAAGTGATTGATTGATTTAGTTGTGGTTGGTTTAAAAGGTGATTGGTTAATGCAAATATATTTGATGATTGAATTACAGTTATGATGTTGTTGATGGATCGAGTCTGAAAATTTATGAAACATGTTCCCTCAAGGAAGAGAGAAGGTCGTAGCCTTCTGTAGGTCGGCGCCTATGTACCAACAAACATATCGGCTAGTACAAGATCTAGGGGGTTGTACCTCCCTTCCAGTTGTAGCTGGAGAACAAGAGAAGG
>APFE031549029.1:0-13757 GCA_000404065.3 Pinus taeda
GTGTCTTCAACATCCACTATCCACGAACCATTTATTTTCATTACTATAAGCATATAGAGCTAGGCCACATCTATTTACAGTGGGTTCCTCCCTTTTTAATCCTTCTCTTTTGAATGAGCAATTTTGTTCATCACGACCATAATCATTACATAATGAGTAAATCTGATCAAACTTAGCCAAGGCATCAAAAGTTTTGTAAGTCTTGATTTTCCCTTGTTCTTTAAGGCCAAGTGGCTTGCTCTATTAATTCTTATATGTTGAAGCATTGTCCTCGCGAGCCTTGCAATGCTTAGCTTAATGAACAAAGTTCTTACAATAAAAACAATAACCAAGAAAGATTGTTTGGTACCTGTTAGAATAGCCTTGACTTGAAGTAGTATTCTTCCTTAGAGTTGTCCTTCCTTCGTTCCTTGGATTGATAAAGGTGGACCTTTGTTCTTGGTTGGATGACTTCTCTTCTTTTGCATGACTAGAAAGAATGTCAGCATAGCTTCTTTGGGTTTCTTCATTCACATTCTCCTTTGTACTTGATGATTCTCCTCCGCGACTAATCCCATATTTGTCACATTGAGGTATTTGAGTATTAAGGATGTTATCAAGTGTTTGATAGATTTTCCAACTCCTAGGAAACCAATCATTTTACCTTCCTTTAATAGAGAAAGTGAGTAGTATTTACTTGGATCTCCTTGAAAAGATTCTTCATTGTACAATGAGTTCCTAAATCACTTATGCTGACTTCACTGTTCAATCACTTTGTTGTACTATATTGACTTCAATTCCAAGATCAATTTGCTTCACTGCGTTGTCTTCATTACAAGGCTTCACTTTATCTATCCCACTATCGAAGAGAGAGTTCTTCATTGTCAAAAGGAGGGTTCTACAAAACCACTATACCATTATTCAAATGAGAGCCAAGTTACTTTTTATAGGATTTTTCAAGGTGGAAATGAAAAGACATGTATCTTCAAGCAAGCCGACATGAGTAGGCCAGGTCTAGGTCAGATCACAATAAAAATATATTTTTTATATCTTAAAAAATCATTTTCTCATCAACCATTTGGATTTTTTGGGCGAGTAAAGGCTTATTGGAAAGAGGAAGAAATTCCCTTTCAAATGGTATGGAAATTATTATGAAGATACGCCTCTAAGGTTGTGGATTTTTTTTTCTTTGTGACTTCCCTTGAATTATTTAGTGCAGAAGTTGATTAGGATAGTAAGGCTTCTCTTGGAACAATATGGATTCGTCATAGGGGTCATGTTATCATGAAACTAGTACATTAATGGTGTAGTTATCAATAGGAGAGTTCAACAGGTATATATTTCATCAATGACAATTATTGACCAACACGACATACTTGGAAGATTATGATCATGCCAAGGTAGGAGTCTATTCTATGGACCTAAAGTGTAGATTTTGGAAATAGGTATTAGTGCATGAGCGTGTTAATAACAGTCATTTTAATATGGATGAAAAAGTTGTATATTTCCATGTTGGAGGAATGCTTGATGGAAAATAACTCATCCTCATTTAGGGGAAGAATTAAAACAACAAGAAATGGAGGCTCCATCCCATCCATTGTAAGTAATATAACAATGAAAAGTTGTCATTCAACGTCTTTATTGAAATAAATCATCATGTATAAGTTTACTAATATAATGAGTCAGTCAATTCAAATGTAATAGAATTTTGTAACATTTTAATCTTATCAATCCATATTTGTAAACTTGTGAAGTGTGATGCAAAATATATGGTAGGACTTACCTTATAATTTGATCTAAAAGTTGACTCAAAATACTATGCTAGTTTATGAAAAAAATTGATTACTATATAACTCAATATATTCATGGTTCTAAAACATTTATAGATGCTGATAACCATGTAGATTATTCTAATGATTTCAACAACAAACTTCTTTAAAGATCTGAATTATAATTTTTTTTACATTTTAAAGATTTGATTTTTATTCAATTGGAAGATCTGTATGGTTACCTTTCATTACATTGGCACATAAAAAATCAGAATTACATTGTTGCATCAAACTAAAGAACTATGCAAGAAATACATCTATGTGGCCACTTTTAATATTGTATCCGCTGACTACAAAACTTACTATAAAATTCTTTAAACTATATGAACTATAACCAATGAAAATAGAACTTGTAAATTGAGAAGACCCTAACCTAGAAAGAAACAAGCTCAATATTGTGTTATGAAAAGAAAATACACTATGCTATGAACATTAAAAAACTCATTTAAACAAGAAGCAACATGGGTCTTGGTAGAGGGTACCCTCTTGGTTGGGTCTCACATGCTGGAGTAACTTAGAACTTGATTACTAACTCAAATCACAAGGAAATTCACATATAAAAATTGTATAACTTTGTTGGATTGAGAACTATATTAAAAATAGAGAGTACACACAGTAAAACTTAAATCCTATCTTACTATCTCTTAAAAAAAAATACAATATTTATAATTTTTTAAAACAAAATTGGTATTAAAAATCCTATTACCATAATTTTGAATGGGATAATGACATTTGAGAGTGTTAATGTTACAATTTTGAACAAGATAATGATGACTGAGAGTTATCATGCTACAAAACAAGGTATGAGACTCAAAGTCATGTTGTGTAATGATGTATAGATCTTAGATATCCCAATGTGGACCAATGTAAGCATGAATCTCATTCTCCATTCTTTGCACTTGATGCTATGCCACAATGTTATGATGCTTACAACAATGTGTTGTCATGAATCCATGTTGCTGTATTATGATGGTTTACGGACTTCTGATACACTTTGTGTTTGCATGATTTGTTGATTAAGGCACTGACTATGTTGTAGGAATGACACGGTTGCTTGTTGTGTTTGCATGATAGGTGGATAACCATGTTGATACATTTTTTCACATTCTTTACATTCTTTAGTTTTGCTGAGCTGGTTTTTTACGTATGTCAACCTACCATTTTTCCCCTAAACTAAAGAGTAGATAGAGTGTTTCAAATTCTACAACTTTTACACTTGTTTTTATGAAAAAACATATAAAACAATAGAAAAATGGGCACATTACATTTAAAATTACTTGCTTTTAACCTTTGTAGATCTCATGCTATTTATATGTATGGATGATAGAAAAAATATGAAAAAGGACCGTTATGAAGGCTTCCAAAAGGGTAAAATGGTCAAAACAAAGTCAACATATTTTCCAATATGCCACATGGACAAGAGTGCTAGCCGACAAAAACTCAACATCTTTTACAATATGCCACATGGACAAGAGTACTAGTGGACAAAAAGTTCCTAACGACCTAGATATTCTCTAGAATTTGGTCACTTGTATTTACAACAAAATTTTACTATTTCTAAATTTTTATACAAATTTTATTAGAGGGGATCTTTCCCCTTTGGAAAGTTTTCATGACCCCCTTAAGTCTCCAAAAAATAATTGCCTAGGGGTTCAAAGTCAAACCACTTGAATAGTGAAACCACTTGAACCTTGACTTCTATGATTTTAAGATTGTTAATCCCTAGCTAGTTGAATTAATGCACAAGTGACAAATATATCACAAGATGAATTTGAACTTGTGTTGAATTTAAACTTAAGTGTCAGAGGTGCAAATACTTTACCTCCCTTTTAACGCTGTAACCGTTTATGAAAAAGCACATATTTTTCTCACAATACAAAATTCATATTTTTTTTTTACCTTTAAGGTCTACTACCTATCCTTTTGAACCTTGAATCTCTTAACTTACACAATATTCAGATCAGTTAAATAACCAATTAAACTCCACCAAATAAACCATAAATTCTTATAAACACTCACAAAACAATCCAAATAATTTTTCGCATTTTGTAAATAACGCTCAAAATAAATATTATAGTAATACAATATATACTGGATTCGCGTAGGGACGTAGGGAAGAAGGGCTTGTATGGGGTTTCGATGTCAAGATCGAAGTTGAGCGTGCTGAGAACAAAATGCTCGCTCTTTAAGAGTAATTGTTGCATTTGCTGGAAGTATTGTGGGTCATTTATGAGTTTTGCAGTGGCTGGGCCTGCGCAGTGAAAGAATTGGGAGTCTTTTATCAGCTCCGCAGTGAATAGGTCTGCGTTTTAATGGAGGACTTCGAAGGAAAGTAGAGTCATATCTTTTGATTAATTTCCCTCGCGCCTCCATGACTTTGTTTGCGTTTTAATGGAGGACTTCGAAGGAAAGTAGAGTCAGATCTTTGATTAATTTCTCTCGTGCTTCCCTGACTTTGTTGGCAAGCAACAGGCAGCTGATAGAATCGATGTCTATCTCCGATTCTACCACCTACTTGCTCCTCGGCAACAAACTCGCGGAGCCTGACTCAATTTCCGAAGTCCTCCATGAAAACGTAGAAGCAGCCACTGCAAAACCCAGAAAATACCCCAAATTTTTCCCGCAGATGGAACCATTAGTCTTGAAGGGGGAGCATTTAGTGCTCACAACACTAAACTTTGATCTTGAGATCAAAACGCCTTACAAGCACCTCATCTCTGCCCTGAGAAAGTTCAAAGCTAAACAATGGCATTCTCAGTTTGCACAAGTTTCTTGGAACTTTGTAACTGATGCATTGATGACGATGATATGTCTCCAGTTCAAACCCCGCCAGGTGGCTAGTGCTGGTCTCCAGTTTCTCCAGGTCCAGTTGCCAGATGTCATCCAGATAACCCATGGCGGCAGGGGTTCGATATGTCTACCTCAGATTGGCAGTCAACTGTTAGTAGTGTTTTATGTAACAGAAAGGATGTGCCTCCAATCTCCATCACCAATTGCTCGCTCCCCAACTGCATCACCAATCGCTTGTTAGGCTGGGAATAGCTATCCTGCTGGCAATATTGATGTAGGCTATACGCCCACAAGTACGAATACATGTGACTCTGTTGATTCCATGTAGTAAGAATGAAATACTGCAACGAATGCCGCTGGATACCATGGGGTGCGACACAGTTGGAACGATAGTCCATGTGATTTTCAGTTTGAAGTAGTGATTAAATACTTAAACAAACCAATAGCAGTGATTAAATACTTAAACAAACCAATAGTGATAACATAGAAAATTAATAAATCAAGACTTTCTTCAATTAGGCTTATGTCTACTCACTTACACATTAGTCTTGATTCATCTTAATTTTGGATCAACCAAGGGATTAAATCTCTTTTCTCTTCTATGAGAAATATGACTCTCTAGGCTCTTCATAGATCCCGAATTAAGATGGAATTAGTATGGTTTAATTTCACCCTTTAAATAGGTTATATTCCACATTAATACCATGGATTAATACCATAAGGTCTCATACCATGGGTCAATACTATGTAATTATTTTTATTTTAACATTAGTTTTTTATTATTTTTCTTTTATTTTGATCAAGTAAAAATGTTTTCGTGGCATTGTTTTTATTTTTAGGGTTAAATACAACATTATTATTACCCAATTTTAAGGTGATACCCAAGCCACACACCAAATTGGTGTATGAGAGCCCACTTTTCCGATTAATGACATCGTTAGGATTTGGTCTACGTTTCAAACCAACTAATGTGGTTCATAGGGAAAAAAATCATACAATCTTCATGAATAAATAGCGGGGACGCATCATTGCCAAAGGTTACTCGTGGAAAACTAGTTAAACATGTAAAAATTCTTAAAATTTTCTAAAATCCTTAAAAAGATGGATATGCATTATTTAATATTCTAAATTTAGTTTAATATTCTAAAATTAGTTATAAATGATTTAATATTTAATATTTATTTATAAACTAGGTGTTAGGATGTTAAGAATGAGTTAAAAGTATTAAAAATAGTTCTTAGGATATAGATATCTAATATTAAACAATAAAAAAGTTATAAGGGGTTAAAAATATTAATAAAAATAGTTATATAATAATGATGTTAACATATTAATAATGATAATAATATCCATTTTTCAGGTCATGGCTAAGCGAGACACCAAATTTGTGCATGAGACCCTCTTGTTGCTGAGACACCAAATTTGTGCATGAGACCCTCTTGTTTGTGGGACAAGGGACCCACCTCCGTGCATGAGACCCTCTTGTTTGTGGGACAAGGGACCCACCTCAGACCCTCTTGTTTGTGGGGCAAGGGACCCACCTCCGCACAGCTGTGCATGAGACCCTCTTGTTGCTGAGACACCAAATTTGTGCATGAGACCCTCTTGTTTGTGGGACAAGGGACCCACCTAAGACCCTCTTGTTTGTGGGACAAGGGACCCACCTCCGCACAGCGACAGCCAAACTACACACCAAATTTGTGTATGAAATCCTCATTGACGACTAAGTCTATGAAGGCATACATACTCTACCCCCCTCTGGTTTTGAACCTATGACCTCTTATGAGGAAACACATGCTCTTAACCACTAGGCCCACTCAAGTAGTATAAAGTATAAGGTTAAGGGAAGTTAAGAGAAGGAAAGGGAGTTATTTAATATTATAAATTTAGTTATAAACTAGCAGGACTACGAATAATAGTAATGTATTGTTAAGAATACTTTAAAAATTAATAAAGGGTTAAGAATAAGTTATAAATAGTTTATATTCAAATATTAATAAGGTTTAATACCAAATTATTATAAAGAATAAGGTAAAAAGATGTTAAGAGTATATATATTAGTGAAGTAATTAGGAGTTCATTAATTTATTAAGAAAAAATAGGGTCAAAAAGTGAATCAAAGTAAAGGTAAAGGGAGAATATTATCGCTCAGTCTCCCTTAGTCAAGATCAAAAACTTTAGATATCTCTTCATGCTACACTTTAGATGATTTCAATTCATTTCAACTCATTCTTCAACAAGTTCATTTCCATCATTGAATTTTATTAAGTCTTGTTTAGTAGACCATTGTCACATCAACCCATAGTAATGTTTAATTTATTCAGGGCTCCAATACATAAAAATTTCTATTTTTTTTCATTTTTTACCTCATCCATGTTGTCTTCAACAAATTCAAAATCTTGATCGTGAATGCACATTACAACTATGTTCTCCTCCTCTTCTTCATTTGCTTCTTCGTCGCTGCTACTAAAATCTGCACACTAGAAAATATTTGTGAGATTTACAAAATCATCATTATTTGGGTTCTTTTCATTTTCATTTCCATTCAGAGTTCCCCCCTTTCTCTATCTATATCTTCCTCTAATATATCATTATGTTTTATAAACAAATATTCATTTGTTTCTGCATCACACTCTTTGTACTTTGTTTCATCTTGTTCATCCTTGGTTACTCTTCCATTGAGCAATTTATCTATGATCTTCTTGTGCCACACCATTTGAAACCTACTTTCATCTGAAAGGTGTTCATCATCATAATTTACTTTAAATCCTTCAATACTTCACATTCTTTATATTCATATTTAGTGATTTTTCTTGTTGGATCAAGTTGTGTTCCTCCATTCTCTCCTCCAACAACCTTCTCTATAATCTATTTTGGTAGCTTTATTTCAAGCACAAAATATCCTTTTGATGTATTATTTCAGGCACAAAATCTCCTTTTGATGTATTAATATATTGCAAGGTTTTTCTTCGCTTTTCATTGTACTTCATCCCTAGAGTTTCCCAAAACACTTTTGCGATGTTTCCTTGACCAAATTCATATGAAATACTTAAAAAAATGTTTCCATATGCTACTAAAATAATAAGAAATAATGTCAATTCATCCCTTCTTTTATCATGGGGATCTATTAAACCTTTTTGAACAAAGTGCAGTAAATGATTTGAACAAAATAACTCTTCCATTTTATTTTCTCAAAGGTCGTAATTCATACGTGTGAAATATGGAAAAATATGCATTAATTTGTTCAATTATTCATCTGGTTCTTCTATCTCTTCATCTTCATTTATCTATTGTAGATTTACATTCTAATTATTGCCTTCATTAGATATGGGTTCCTTGGATATAGCTAGAAGCACTCCATATTTTTCTACAAAATATGTTGCCTCTTCCCTTCCATTCTTTCTCTTGATCTATTCAAGTTCTCTTCAGAATTGTTTAAGTCTCCTTTTCTCACCCAAGACTATTGTGCATTTTCCCTCTATATTCTTCAATTTCTTTTTCCACGATCAACTGCCAATTCATGACAATGAAGAATGGAAACAAATTCCCTTGGTGACTTCCTTTTTGAAATATTTAATGCTGCTCATGATTTGAGGTAATCAACTCTATCTAAAAAGATAATGATGTTATAAAACCTCTTTTTGAATAACACTTTACGCAACTAAATATGTGTTCCAACACCAAGGCTGAAATTTCTTTCAATGCTCACTTTCTAAAAACCGTTATTGAAACTGTAAATTTCTTCCTGATGTACTCTTTGCACACTCAAACCCATATTTTTTTTAATGTCAATTCTTCAATGCCTACCAACTAAATACAACTAATTGACCACTTTTTAAATCACAATTTCAACCTCACGACCTTTCTTTATTTGCATAAGCCTTGATTCTCTCCACTCATTTGACCACACTTGTCACACTAGCAATTTCCTCAAGAATAAACTAGACCAAAATTGATGTACAACTTAGACCTACCCTTAATGGTAAAGAAGGGTTGCAAGAGCTAAGATATTTTTGTCACAAGTACAAATGGATTGGGAAAGAATCAAAGATAACAATGTTTTGTTGTTAGAATGTAAGGCCCCATTTACAAATCCAAAACAAAATCAAGCTGAGATCTCAAGTTCACACTTAGAAAATTTGAGTTTGAATCCTAACCAAAACCCACACAACATACAATACAACCTTAAAATACAAAAAATGTACCTAAAACACCTCCAAATATGATGCTGAACTACCAATTTCAACCTCCTCTCCATTGGAAGAACTCTAAATACACAGAGCTGGAAATCGAATGACACCTCCTCTCCTAATATCTTCCAAATAACAATGATGGAACATTTTATCTTTCACCCTTAGATTTGTCTCTAGGTTCTCAAATGCCTCAACAAATGTATTTCTTTCATAATCTCACATTCTTCCATGTCATTCATTTAGCAGATTTCTAACATTTCTATTTTTTATTTGATTGCTTAAATTTGAATCTATCTTCACAATCCAACAAACATCAAATTCACTTTATGTTATGTGAACTAAACCTATTTCATCACAATCTCTATGAATGAAATTGGGTCTCTCTCCCTTGGATGATCCCATCTAATCCATGCCAAAAAAACAACATCAATTAACTATGACATGACATATGATGATTCAATGCTAATGGCCACTGAAAATGTGGCCCAAAAACAACCGCAACACCTCAACACTTGAATCTCACATAGCTTTACTCCTACATGGAATCAAGTGTAATGTAATTCATATAACCCAACAATAATTCCAATTGTCACTGCACTCTTTTTCTCTCTTGAATATACGGATCTCTAACAGAGGTGACACACTAGAACTTGAAAGAACAAGAAATAGCCCAAAACCTGATCACTAAAAACCTCTACACAATAGTAATCTTCACATCCATTTTCACAATCTTTAATCTCACCCCCTATGCTCTGATATAGGGCCATTACCATAGACATAGGGTTTCACACTTAGCCCCTTGTAATACAACCTCCATCGATAGCCCCATAATACACTCTTAGAAACAAATCTGCTAACATAGGAATAAGATCCAAACATGCAAATGCACATGGAACAACCGCATGTAGATGTCAACTCTACTCAACTTAGAGCCACATGCAAATCATAGTGAAACTCAACTCAGATCTAGGATTAATCTTATATGATCAATGAGCCTCCATTTTTTATACCAACTTAAACAAATAGAGATAATAGAAAATTAATCAATCAATAATTTATTAAATCAAGCCTATGCCTGTTCACTCCCCAGATACATGACATTGTCCCATTATATAGTAATGGGATTGATAGACTCGATAAATATAACAACATGGAGGACAAATAATCTCAGTCAACTACATCTCACTCACATAGGAAAACAACGACTTCTAGAACATCATCTTAGAACTCACATAATCTGGAATATTCATTTCTCTATTATCTCTAATTCAGATACCTTTGAAGGTTTTGTTTCAATGTTCATAAATTATTTCTAAAATGGCTTACCTAGTTTCCATATTCTAAGAGGAAAAATATTATAGCATTGAATTGTAATTATTGAGTTTCCTTTTCTATAATTAAGGTCTTGGTGTTAGTCATTCATCCAACGTAGGTCTTAACTGTAGTGATTTACCAATATCGACCTTGGTTGTGTGCCAAAAAGTATCCTTTTGGAATTCACGCCTTATTAGTGAGATTAAGAACAATGATAATGCATCCCTAATAATTTTCTAAACACTCGGACCAAATTCTATATTAGTGGGGTACTTCATGTTTTCTTGCATGGGTTTGGGTTTGCATTTAACTGAGAAATCTATCCTTTTTGATTATATATATATTTATTATATATATTATATATTATATATATATATATATATAATATATAATATTATATATATTTAATATATATATATATATATATATATGCATGCTAGATGGGGTACATTACATTAGGCAACCTCACTCTTCCAATCTTTCTTAAAAAAATATTACTCACAATCAAACTCACCTGGTTATATAAACAACCATCTTAATTAAGATTCTAGCAGTGGAGCTGATAAGAATCATATAACTGTTACAAGGAGAGTCAAAAGTGGAAACTCAACCCAATATGTAAGTTATATTATTTTATTTGATTTTGGAAATTGTTGGGAGTTAAAAAAGAAATGTCAGGAAGGAAGTTTATGATAGGTGGTGTCTACCTAGATGTTTTATGTAGAGATGTATGGATTTTATGTTTGTTTATACTAAAGTATTTCAATGAAAAATCCTATAGGATTGAATTGAAAATATTAAATTTCCTTTACTATAAGTCAGGTCTTGGTGGTAGTCATTCATCCATTATTTTTGGTTTCTCTCACGCTCATTAATGGTTCACATCATTAACTGGTAATCCATTAACTTTCTAGCATGTTCGACTTCAACCCATCTATTCACATGTTAGAATTTGTACTTTGATCGGGTCATGTTGGAGTGCATGACCCTAGACTCAGATTACAAAAGCCCAGGTTGCAAGGAAATGTGACATGATCATATTGATATACATGTCTCTTTCAAATGGATGCCTGCAACTATGCCGTGAGTTGTCATATGTAATTTTTCTCATTATTGGATGGTTGTGACCATACCTTGGTTTCGATATGATCCTCTATATTGGATGGCTATGCCCATCCCTTGGATCCATTTACATGATCTCTCTCTGGATGGCTACATCCATGCCATGATTCATGTATAATTTGTCACAGTTTTAGTGATGTATCTGTATATATTCTTTTTTACAGGCTTTTTCGACGACAGAGTCCATTTCCCTGCGTCTACTTGTAAATCATTTCACCCCTCACTCTAGTTCAACCTTCATGCTTTAAGGGGCATCTGTTACACAAAATTTTGTCACTGTCCCTGTAGTCCCCATTCTGTGATCTTAGAGGACCTATATAGTGAACCCTACATGCTATCGCATCATGAAGAGACTCCAATTATGTCCCTCTTCATGAGAAGAACAATTCCCTTTTGCATCATTTCCCAAGAATCTTCCTTTTACCCCTGTTGACAAGACCGACGTTGATGACCCATTCCCTCCTCACATCGATTTGCATGGATTTAAACTAGGACTAGTGTCGTACAGTGCAAATGAACCTTTTCTTAATCACGTCGATCCTCTTTTGGCAAGTTCTTTAAATATGGAGTCGAAGATTCTAGGTCTAGAAGCTTCATAATGGAAGTCTAGTAATTGGTTGGGATGGATGGATCTGAGGAAGCCAATTTGGGCTCCTTTCCCCTATTAGGATGGAACACACCCAAGAGATAAGGCCTCTCGCATGATAAGAGGAACCATGTCCCTTCCATCCAAGCTATATAAACTCCTCCTTTTTCAAGCTAAACTAGTCTTAGTATTTTTGGATCTTGAATAACCAACAAGATATCATAGCTTGTAGCTTTCTAGTTTATGTTTGTGGAGGGAGAATAGTGTGTTTGGTTTGGTTTGGAACTAAAGGGAAGAGGCCTTAAAACTTCCATTGTTAGGGCTATCCATGAGATTCTATCAGAGGTGTGGGAACCCGGATACGTCGGAGGAGACCAGCAACGTCAAGGCATTGGTTGTAATCTCTTTCTAAACTTATATGAATACAACTATTGATTGATTTCCTACATTATGTGTTGTCTCACATTTGATGGCTTAAGATTCCCTGATTTTTTGAGTAGGCTCAATGCAATTTTTATGCTATCACAATTGTTGTTGTTGTTTGTTTGCTTGCTTAAGGTACTCTAAGGAAGGAAATGAAAAGTAGCTAGAGCAAGGAAGCGAGATCATCACCAAGTGGAATAGCATTCGAAGAGGTAGGCACTCTTATTTGATTCTATATTAAAGAAGTTTTCCATAGATTGTTTGTTTGTGGCTTGAACCACTCTCTCAGGCTAGAGGAATTGTCTTTGTCTACCTCGACAATTTACCTACACCACAGGTATCAAAATCCATAATCGCTAGTTCCATGCAAATTCTTGAAAACCTGTTTCATTACTGTCCAATGCTCCTTCCTTGGTTTTGGCGTAAACATTCTCAATACTTCCACTCTATGTGAAATGTATGGTATGGTATAGACCATTGAATACATATGGCTACTAACTGCACTCGTAGATGGAAAATGAGCCATGCCCTATTTCTCTTCCTGTGTCTTGAGACACTCTTCAAGAAATAACTTTACACCTACAAGAACAAGAAACTTCATCGATTTTCTATGCAATATTGTCTCAACATACTTCCTTTAGTTTAACCAAATATTCCTCTTTTCCCAATATCTTTTAATTTTGCATGCCAAAAATATAGTTTGCAAAACCAAGATCCTTCATGTCTAATTTATAGAACAATTGGGTCTTCAAATCCTAGATAATTTCATTGTAATTTCCAATCATCAACATATCATCCATATACAAGACCAAATAAATAACACGGTCACCAATTAACTTAAAATACACACAATGATATGCTTTGCTCCTTGTGAAGCTAAGTCCCTGTATATATGTATCAAATTTTTGATGCCACATCCTTGGTGTCTGTTTTAACGCATACAAATACTTTTCTAACCTGCATACCAATTATTTCTTACCCTTCACCACAAAGCCTCCAGGTTACTTCATGTAGATCTCTTCTTTTAGATCCCCGATAACAAATGTTGTCTTCACATCCATCTGTTCTTCCTTAAAGTCAAAAGGAGCAATAATAGATAAAAGTAATTTAATAGAAGATAACTTGGAAACCTAAGAACAAATATCACCAAAATAAATTCCTGACACATGGGAATAACCTTTTTCTACCAACTGAGCTTTGTATTTATCCACCTTTCCTTTTGCAGTCATCTTCTTCTTAAACACCCATTTACTACCAATGGGTTTCCTTCCAACCAATTCCCAAGCCTCATTTTTTTCCAAACATGCCATTTCATCAACCATGGCCTCCTTCTAGAGTTTTCCATCCTCTGAATCCACTACCTCCCTAAAAGATTTAGATCATCATTAGTAGTAGATAAAGAAAAAATTTAACAAAACTAAAATGGACAATATCTCTTTGGATGCCTTGTTATGAAACCAGCTCAAGAAAAGATAGAAAAGATAGATCAACGCCTTAGAATTCAGCCTCTTCGAGGGGGAA
>APFE031549036.1:29490-56989 GCA_000404065.3 Pinus taeda
TCAAGTATTTGTGTGGCACTAGTGATTATGGTTTGTGCTACCAAGGAAGATCGGGATTGGACAGAATGTTGGATATTCGTGGCTTTGTTGATGCAAACTGGGCTGGAGACCTGGATCATAGAAGATCTACAAGTGGGTATGTGTTTAAAATATTTGGAGGTGCAGTCAATTGGATGATTAAGAAACAATATGTAGTGGCACTATCAACTACAGAGGTAGAATACATGGCAGCCACTCATGCAAGCAAGGAATCAGTTTGCTTGTAGAGATTGTGTTCAAGTATGGGGTTAGTACAGAGAGCTATAAGGATAGACTGTGATAGCCAAAGTGCAATTTTATTGGCAAAGAACCCTGCTTATCATTCAGAGACAAAGCACATTGGTGTTCAGTATCACTTTGTGAGGGATATGATAGAAGACAAAGAGGTGTTACTGGTAAAGGTGGAAACTTTAAAGAATACTGCAGATGCATTGACAAAATCTGTGAGCTCTGAGAAGTTCTCTTGCTGTAGGGAGAAAATGGGCATTTCAGGGCTGGAAAAATGTCTAAGCTCTCTTGTGGTCCCCTGTGGAAAGAAAACAAGTGGGAGAATGTTGGGTTGTGTTATATTCTTTCCACGACTAGGCTACATAGTTAACCAGGGGGTTAGAGGGGGGGCAGAGCCCCCCTTCGTTGTGCCGATTGTGTAGCATGGAGGGGGTGTCATAAGGGGTTTTAAGCATACCCGTAACCCCACTTTATGGGGTTCGGGGCAGCGCCCTAGAAAATTTTGGTTGTGGACCCTGTGTTAGGTTGGGCGGACCCACCTATGGTTTTGTGCATGATTTTTGCACATGTTTTTGGACACGATGGTTTTCGGTCCATGGTATTGGATGCTTCGGAATGTATAAATATGTATTATAACATTGAAAGGAACATAATGAAAAATCAAGCTGGTAGTCCCGGTTTTGGGATCTAGGTGAAAATCTCTATGTATATGTGTTTTATGTGTTAAGCTATAGCATTGTTTATTTTTCTGTGTTTTAGAATTCGTATGCAGGTAATTTCTGTATGGGGTTAAAACCTATAGTATCCTCTTTTCTTCTAGCAGTACTTTCTCATGGTTATTACCATAATTAATTGAATGACAATGAATACATTGATGCATGCACCCATTTAAAAGTGGGGAAGGTGAGCTCACCATTCTCATAGGAATTACAAATCTCCCAAGCCATAAAGAGTCCATGAACATCTAATTGGTGTGGAATTTTATGTTCGAGCAGGATGTTGAGCTATGCACATTCCAAGAAATTGAGTAAATACTTGATGTGAAACACAAATTCCATATAACATTACAAAGCTCAGAACTTAGCTAAGTTGTAATTGCCTTGGACAGAATTAGATAAACATAGACGATTTTCCTCTTGTATCCCTGGCTAATCAAATCATTGAATAATTGATGGGCTCCAACATTTCAAGTTATATTATTCCTCATGTTCATCCTCCCCTCTAAATACCTGATGTGAAACACATATTCCATATAACATTAGAAAGCTCAGAGCTTGATCTAAGTTGTAATTGTCTTGGATAGACTTAGATAAACATAGACAATTTGCCTTTGGTATCCCAGGCTACTCAAAACACTGAACCATTGATGGGCTCCAACATTGCAAGTTATATTATTCCTCATGTTCATCGTCCCCTGTAAATAATTATTTCATTGGCTTTAAATCTCATTGTATCCCCTTTTCTACTAGCAGTACTTTCCATGGATATGACTGTTATAGTATGCCTTTTGTCATATTTTAAGCACCCATTTAAAAGTGGGGAAGGTGAGCGCACCATTCTCACAGGAACTGCAAATCTCCCAAGCCATAAAGAGTCCATGAACATCTAATTGGCGTGGAATTGTATGTTCAAGAAGGATGTTGAGATATGCACATGCCAAGAAATTGAGTAAATATCTGATGTGAAACACAAATTCCATATAACATTAGAAAGCTCAGAACTTGATCTAAGTTGTAATTGTCTTGGATAGACTTAGATAAACATAGACAATTTGCCTTTGGTATCCCTAGCTAATTAAATCATTGAACCATTGATGGGATCCAACATTGCAAGTTATATTATTACTCATGTTCATCCTCCCCTGTAAATAATTATTTCATTGATTTTAAATCTCATTGTATCCCCTTTTCTTCTAGCAGTATTTTCTCATGGTTATTAGCATAATTCCTTCAATGATAATGAATACACTGATGCATGCACCCATTTAAAAGTGGGGAAGGTGAGCTCACCATTCTCATAGGAACTGCAAATCTCCCAAGCCATAAAGAGTCCATGAACATATAATTGGCGTGGAATTGTATGTTCAAGCAAGATGTTGAGCTATGCACATGCCAATAAATTGAGTAAATACCTGATGTGAAACAAAGATTCCATATAACGTTACAAATCTCAGAACTTGATCTAAGTTGTAATTGTCTTGGATAGACTTAGATAAACATAGACAATTTTCCTTTGGTATCCCTCGCTAATCAAATCATTGAACCATTGATGGGCTCCAACATTGCAAGTTATATTATTCCTCATGTTCATCCTCCCTTATAAATAGTTATTTCATTGATTTTAAATCTCATTGTATCCCCTTTTTTGCTAGCAGTACTTTCCATGGATATGATTGTTATTGTTCTTTTGTCATATTTTAAGCTCTATTTTCAAAGATTTTGGAGCCTTATGAACAATAAATTTTGGAACATCTCATGGTTATTAGCATAATTCATTGAATGATATTGAATACATTGATGCATGAACCCATCTAAAAGTGGGGAAGGTGAGCTCACCATTCTCACAGGAACTGCAAATATCCCAAGCCATAAAGAGTCCATGAACATCTAATTGGCGTGGAATTGTATGTTTGAGCAGGATCCTCAACTAAAAATTGAATGGAAAGAAAAAATGATTTTTTTTGTGCAACCAATTTGCAAGTTTCGATAATGTTTCTCTTGATGTCTAATCATACAACTTTGAATCTTCATCTAAGTGATTTTTTTCTCTCAAATATTTTTTTCTTTAAGTATATGGAGAGATTCAAGCTTCTGCACATAATTCAACATGCAACCGTGAAAGTTTCCTGCATGTTGTCATTATTATCCATCTTTTATTGCTTGCTACACCTTTTTCTACTAATTTATAACAATTCGTTTGCCAAAATCAATACATGTCTTTAATGTCCTTAACACTGTTATTATGTGCTTTGCCTTGAATTAAGCTTATTTTTGCTAGTTGTTCCAGTTTACTCTAATGTTGTTATTAATATGGGAACACTGCCATTCTTCTTAATGTTCTTCATTTTTTCCTAAGAATAAAAGGTTTATTATTATTAGGTTCTCAGTATCAAAGCTTAACTGTTTTGGAGCAAAGCATGGTTAGATAAATAGATCAAATTTTAAATGATTTCTAAGAAAACTCTATGGTTAAGCTTTTATTATATGAGTGTATAGTCACAAGGTGAAGTTTAGGATGAAGCTTATTTATTTGTATTTATTCACATATCCTCATAGACTAGGTATACTTAGCGTAATATATGTAATTTAGCTGAGATGAGGACAAGGGTTTGAAATTCTTCATTTTTCCTGATTTTTCTATGAGCACCATCTCTTGTATCGATATGCAACTCGCATTTTCCATTGCAATTTAATGAAGAGGTATATAATAAGAGGCAATTTTGTTTTATGTTAATTTGTTGATCAATAATGTATAATATGTTGGAATATACTGTAGCACATTTGGGTCTTACATAAGTCATCAGTTTTATGTTACAATGATGGTTTATGTTCGTTCATACATAAGTCATCATTTTTATGTTACAATGATGGTTTATGTTCAATGTTAGGTGATTTCTCATAAACAAAGTTTGGAATTATTTTGTTGTTGCTGAAAATCGTGAAAGGAGCACAACTGTAAGTTTAATTAAAATTTGATGGGATTTTGTTAGCTAGAAGAATTAGCAAAAAATCACTGTTGACTTGTCTTCCAATACACAACTTTACTTTTTTTGGACCTTGGCTTGTTTTTCTTGGAGTCTCTTGGAAAATACTACCTACATGGAATGTTAAGCGTAGCTGGAAACTAAGTTTCATTGACTTAGTGTTAGTAAATTGATAGTTCTTGTTGATCCTATTTGAAAATTAGTGTATGCTAGGCACTTTTGTGAGCCTTTGTAGAGATACGAAGATAGATTTTATTTCTTTAAAGTAAGAGTAATTTAATCACCTTTGATTATTAATCGCCCTTGATATTAAAATTCACAAAATGTTAGCTTTTTTTTTTGTAATAGAGAGGTTTGCTACAGGTCATTACATGGGTTCATTATACTATTAAGTATTGATATGTTCCTCCCATTAGGTACACCTACCTATTAGACTGCTCCACAAGAGAGAAAACTAAGAAAACTAGAACTTAGTATACTAGTTGAAGTGATAGAAAACTAAACACTTAACCCATAACCCAATTGGGAACTACAAATTTACAACCAAAATGCATCTACTTATTGTGGTCCATATCGTCTTCTTGAGCCAAAATTTCCAAATCTTCCTTGATTTGTGGTTGCTTCATGTCAACATTAAATTCTATCTGTAAATTATTTAAGTATTATTTTTTTTTAATTGTCAATGCATATATGGTTGGGAATATTCTTGTAATTCGTTTATTGGATGTTGTTAGAAATTAATTAACAAAGCAATGAAATACACAAAATATTATGGAAACAAAAATACATAAATGCATAAAACAAGAGAGACATATATATATGTTGTTCACACAATTTGGGCTATGTCCATGTAGAAACAACCAGTCCTTCCTTTTATATTATCCAACAAAATGAAGAGATAAACCTATAGCAGATCCATTATAATTTCCTCTTCGCTCTCACACAAGCTCCTCCTCTCTCTCTCTATCTCTCAGAATAATAATACACAGTTGCAATACAATTCCTCATATAAATAGAGGGTTGTCTTCTAAGGCAAAAAAACCCTAAATTAACATAACTTCTACCGTCAGATCATCTACCTAATGAACGACCCAGATTGACTACAAAATTACAATATTTTGCAAGGAAAATTTTCATCTATTTTTAGCTTCAGGGGTGTTGCCCCAGAACCCCCTCTAGGGCGGGGGCTCATAAAATTCACCATCGCCCTCCTTGACGATAATTAAAGGGGTGGCGTTGTCGCCACGTTAGGAACACGGATCCAACATGGCTTAAACAAAAAAACCTCTGAACAATCATGAAGATAATCAATCTCCACACCCAACATGTGCTTCGCTGGTTCTTTCTTTGAATTTTTAGATAAATATATTAGCCCCTTTATCTTGATCCATGTAAACAAGTTGTTATAAAATGTCCACCATTTTAATGTCTTTGGTTCTTTTATATCTTTTGGCACACTTCTTAGCTCATATATGATGTCCTTATTAAGCTCCTTGGCCAATGCATTGGCATTCATTCACCTTTTTGAGTTGGAGGTGATGCCATCTCGAGATTCGTTTCATCAAGACATTATTTGAGAAATGAATCCAAAGTTCGCTTCAGAGTTGATTGTTGTATATTAGTGATTTGCAAGACAAATTTTATTTTCTTTGAAGTGATAAAAACATATCTCTTTTCTTATGGGAAATTGTCTAATGAAAGAGACTATTGGTGATCCTTTTTTAGAGAGGAAGAGATTATGTCACTGATCCCTTTTAAGAGAAGTGTTAGATCATTTGGGTTGACTATTTAAACTTTTACCCGACATCTTGTGAGAGGTGGCGATATCACGTGGCAAACAACTTCCATACTTGTGATTTTCTTTCTCAGGTATATTTGGCCATCTAATTGTCTTTCATGATCCATCGTCCAAGTATTTGAACTATTAAATATAGCATGGATGGTATAAATGTGAAGAGTGTTGGTGTTTCAAATAGTTGAAAACATCAAGGTTCCCGTAGGCCCTCTACAATTTTGTGTTGACTTGAGGAAAGAGGAAAGAAGACTATTGGCATGACCCCTCACTGGTAAGGAACACCTAGACACCCCTTGGCCCACATGGGATGTGCAAGTACTCTCTCCCTTGCCCCACATGAGATTTTCAAGTACCCACTAATGGGGCCTATGATTCATCAACCCAAAAGAGAAAAATTCCATTTTGTTTCTCTTTAAGTTTTTTTTTGCTTCTAGATAATGTCTCAAAACTAGATCTCAAATGGTGTTGTAGATGCCACTAATCAACCTACATTTATGACTAATGTGGCCTACCTTGTTAAATTTTACAACTACAATGCAAAATTATATTTGCTTGAACTTTTCCTTTCATTGAGCATAACTTGTACTTCATGGAATTGAACCACAATTTCTTCATTCCACTATGTACCTCTACTTTGATAGTAATCAATATGTGTTTTTTGTAACTTTCTTCTCAATCAACTATGTCTTATAAGAACCCTACCATACTTACATACATGTTTATTGTTTTTCACTCTTTTCTGCTACGTTTTTTTAATTTTCTAACTTTCTATTTATCATATATTCTTCACATTGTACAAAAATATTGCTATACAAGTAATGCACACTATCTTATCACATGACAATCATCAAAATCAAACAACACCCATCACAACAACATTTTAACAACAAATAAAACTGTCATAGACATAATATACATAAAAGTTACACATTATCAGTATGCATTTTACTTTTAAAAAACATTTATGAAAAATTTGGAAATTTTTGGAATTTCACAAGTTCATCCCAAATTTTGAAAATTTAAGACAAAACCGTTTATTATGATGCTGCATGGTAAGAAACAACATTCAAAAGAATGACATGCTCCATTACTACAACACCACCATCATTTGAGGTAGTTATAATCATGAAAACAATATTCACAACATCAACTTTATCAACATCACCTCCAACAACAACAACATGCTCTTATTATTGCCTTCCACATTCCCCTACTCCTATTGGCGTTCCTTTGCACCTTTGGGTGCAATTGCTAGTTTTTAAGCACTATTGTAAGAGTAAAACTATAAATTTGTAGATTTATTAGTAGTTACTACCCACCAAAATTTATTTAAGTCCTTGTTTATCCACTTCACATCTCAATTTATTAGTTCCTGCCAAAGCAAGACTATAGGGTTTTTAGAGAACAAAAAATTCTAACTTGAATGGCAAGGACTAAGCGACCATAGAACATTTGTTTAGGGCATAGTCTAACTACTAGACGAAATGGTAATTTTTGGTGCATTTTTTTGTTGCTATTTTTAACCAAAATTTGGTAATTTTTAAAAAATTGAGTTTAAGTTGATCTGTAGAATTCTAGTGCCCTAAAGGTCTTTTAGGTGAGTCCACTTATACATTAAAAAAGGTACTTTAAACAACAACAAAAAACACAATCTCAATTTAAGTTGTTTGACCTATAGAATCTGAGTGCCCTAGGGTTTCTTAGGATGATGAATCTATTTATGCATTCAAACATGTACTTCAAATAACAAAAAAAACACAATCTTACTTGAAATTGTATCACCAAATTTCTTTAAAAAAAATCATTTCATCTATAAAATAAACTACACTATAACTTAATATATAATTTTTATTCATATTAAAAAATCACATACTTACCTTTTAATTTATATATAGATAATATTCAATATAATAATTCCTCACTATTTTAACAATTATTCCTTTTTACTATTTTAACAACTATCCTATTATAGATGTTAATAAATGGAATTTTTTTTATTATTTTAATGTGATAATTTGGCAAATATATTAAATAGATAAATTTAAAAATACAAAATTTTAAATCTTTATTAAATTTCATATATTATTAAAATTAATAAATAAAAAGAAAATTATTAATATAATTCGTAAGATTTTAAATTAGCTATAAAAAAATATTAAATTTACTAGTCTTATACCTATCTAAATAACAAAATTTTATTATTTTTTGTATTACTTTATTGAATTTTTAATTAAAATTAAAATAAAAGAGTAAATTTTTATAATCTTTACTTGTCCCTGTGTTCACTCATAGTGTTTTTAGGTTAATGAGCTATGCGACCATGGCAGAGTGCCAGAGCTGAAGTCAGAGCTCGATGTAAAGAAATATATGTTCAGATTTTAAGTCAGAGAAAGCCGACCAGAATATGTCGGTGGTCCCGGTGTAGTCTCACATTTTATTTTTGTGGGTGGTCCCGGTGTAGTCTCACATTTTATTTTTGTGGGTGGTCCCTATGTAGTACCACATTTTGTTTATGTCGGTGGTATTTCTTTATAGTGTTTCACATGGTGGTGTAGACCGTGTAAATTTATGAGGAAATTATTTTTACTTTATAATTTTTAAATCGTGGGAAAATTTATTCTAATTTTGTTGTCAAATTAATAATAAGGATAGTTATTATTAGTTGTGATTTATAAATGTAGTCTGATTCATTTTTGTTATTTAAAAAAAGCTATTTTACTTGGAATTATTCGCAAGATTATTTGGAATTTCACTCTTGCAAGATATCTTTAAAGCTTGGACCATTAACCTATTTTCTTATGTGCAATAAAAAAAACATACTCTAGTATCAAATTTACACAATGTACACTTTTTTATATAATTATAATTAATTTTTATTTAGAAATAAATATAATAAGTTTAAATGAAACAAAGTGAAATGTTTTTTAAATGGTGTCTTTATTTTTGTTTAGAAGTGTGGGAGGAAAGATTATGCATTTTTTGTTCTTCCGGAAAAGTGGAAACTTAAAAACATTTCATTTTAGAGTGTGAGGCCTCCAAAGACAACAAGGAAAGTTATGCAAATATGTTGGCAGCTAGCTCTTGGGATAAACTATTTAGCGAAGGGGCTGGCAGCATTTATTTTGAAGCTTCACAGAAAAAAAGCTGAATACATTAAGCAGATGAAGAATTAAATCTGTCCCTTAAACTATTTTTAACTTAGTAGACATTAAAATAATTTTTTTTTTTTTTTTTCTAAAACAATAAATAATTATTTTATAGCTATACAAATGGGTGTTGGAAACGGGCTACTCTTTAACACTTCAAATTTTATTTCAAGCACTGTGATAAACACGAGTTTTTCTTGTAATTTAGAATCTTTGTTTTGTTGGTAGCCTTACGATTATTGGCAGAATACATTAAGCAGATGAATAATTAATCTATCCCTTAAGCTATCTTTAACTTCGTAAACATTAAAATATTTTTTTTTTTTCTTTCTAAAACAATAAATAATTATTTTATAGCTATACAAATCGCTTTTGGAAACAGGCTACTCTTTTAACACTTCAAATTTGTGGAATATTTATTTATCTTTTTTTTTTGTAAGCTTTGGTAGGACTCTCTTATTTTCATGTCCATTACACACCCCGCTACAGGGGAAGGGTAGCCCAAGATTTGAACCCAAGACTTCCGGTTTGGTGAGACTTCATTTCCATGGCCATGCCACTTGGGCTACCCCATGTGGACTATTTATTTATCTTCTTTATATTTATATTTATGTAATGCGATATGGTGTTATGGGGAGATTTGAGAATATTTTTAATTTTTTTTTCTCATTTTTAAACCATTGCTATTGGTGAGTTATGATTTATTGTTTCAATGTGAAGTTATTTAGGGTAACTTAACGATTGTAATGGTTCTATTATTTTATGGACATTCTTGATGGAGTTAATTATCGATTTCTAGTGGTTATCATATGAATATATTGATAAGGAAGTAAATTTATGAATGTTTGTTAATGATTCTTAGAGCCATGAAATAAGTACGAATAACAAGATTACTGAGTTTTATGAGATTCTTATTGGTGGGTATGAAGTGTCAGACTTTGTTTTTAAATGTCTTTGCATTGTTACTTTTTATCACTGTGCTTCAACTTGGGAGGCCTATGCAAGTGAGATTCTTATTGGTGGGTATGAAGTGTCAGACATTGTTTTTAAATGTCTTTGCATTGTTACTTTTTATCACTGTGCTTCAACTTGGGAGGCCTATGCAAGTGCTTTTGCTATTTCATTTTGTAATTAATAATTGAAAATTTTAGGTAAATGGTATAAACTTAACTGAGGTAGCAAGAGATGAGCTAGTTACAACAAATTTGACAACTTGTAATGGTCCACCATTTGTTCCCGAGCTTCACTTGAGGAAAAAATATGATTTGCAGGGACATGCAAAATATTGTAACCTAGTTGCCTACTTCATTTAGTATGGGAAAATAAACTCTTCCTACTTCTTCAATTTTTGTAAAGGGGCAAGTTTTCTGAAGGATACGCGTGAAGGTTATTTCAAAAGGACACAACATGATCAAATAGGGCGGTTAGAAAATACTTTAGGTATTTAAGGGAAGCTGTAAAACATGTTGGATGGCTATATTTCTTTTGTTGGATTAGTGACTGTATGCATCTAAGGGAAAATATTTTAGGACTTTATAAAATTAGTAAAGCATATTGGATGTTTGTATGCCTTTTGTTGGAGCACAAACTGTAAGACTATAAGGGAAAGGAAAATATAGACACTATTTTAGAGAAGCTTAAGGCAGAGGATTATGGTGTGAGATAGATCTGTCAGACATTATTCCATGTTTCCATATGTCAATTAGGATGTTTACCTCATGATGCATGTTGGGTTAGCACTTCTCTTTATCATACATTAATATCTTGTTAGTTTCCTATATATTTTTGTTGGTGCGTGAAGTGGATATCAATTTGGACAAAAGCTAATATGATATTCTTGAATTTTAAACATGTAATTTAAATGGTTTTTGCTTTGGTTTGTTCATCCATTACATAAGTGTAAGAGGCTTGTTTATGAGTGGGTTATTAATTTGAATTATTCTAATATGAGATCTCAATAGATTTTTATAAAATATTTGATAGTGTTTGTTACAACAAGCAAAATCTAGCACGCTAGTGCAAATTGTTACTAGGGAATTAAGATCAAGTGCAATAATGGGAGTGTTACCACTATCATGCCAGTGATAAGCAATGTTAGGAGAACAAGAGTTTTCTTACCTCAAAATAAGAACAAGACTTGTTAATCGCACTAACTCCTTTGCTACTTAAAAATTAAGGCATACTTTTTTTTTGCTAAAGCAAGAGTCGGTCCTTCTATTATCTTGTCACTAAAAAATATATTACATAAGATACATTACACCCAAAGAGGAAGAGGGCTAAATCCTTAGCAAACACTTCAAACTTTGGGAGAGGAGTCAACTGCTTGAGAACCGGGTCTAGTGCCCAAGAAAAATCAAAATTCACTGCCCCCACCACCTGAACTGAGAACCGAGGTCAAGCGGTCAAGGGGTAGAACTGAACTAAAACAAGAAAACTCGAAAAAACTTTACGTAGACCCGAAGAGGTGAATAGGGACCACATAATAAATATTTCAATCCTCTAGGGATCACCCGGATCCATTAACCTGCTTGTTGAACCTAATCCCTTGATCTGCCACTACATGATCCGACGACTGAGGGAAATATCGAGCAGAGAAGAAGTTGGAGGAATACCCACCTGATGTAGGTGGTATTCTCTTTCCTCCGTAGCCACGTGTTGAGTGCTGAGTGGCATTGAAGACATTTCTAATAAACCACTTCTGGTTTTGAGGAGGCCCGATAATCTGGAAACCGCTTTGACGCTCGATAACCCAGTAACCACGGATATGCTGCACTACTGCCATCCATTCAACTGCGCCACCTTTTGAACAGATGCCTCGCAGATTAGAGTGGATTATCACCATTCTTCTGAATGCCCACTCGCCAGCAGAACCAATGAGAAGGCAACCTGTGGTATTCCACTGTGAGACCCAAATATGCCTAATCTCAGGTTGACTTTCAAATGAACCCCTATTGTCCATTTAATTAAAGGTCATACGGAAGATTCCCTTTCATGTGCTGATAATGCTCCTTGTCTGTGAGGGCAGAGTGTGGCAGCCCTCACACAATTGACCTATGGGTACCGACACCCACAAGCAGTACTTGTTGTCTTTATTGCATATCACCCCTTCATTAGCAAGCCAGTCCGCTATTCTGTTGGCATCTCTACGCACATGAACAAAACTAAGAGTTCTTAGAATACTTAGGTGCACTTGAAGTCAATAATAGGCCTGCAAAAGTCTCCAGCGTTTCAAGACTTTTTTTGGTGCAGTGCCTGTGCCTAGCCGCTTGACCGAATTAATTATTAATTCCGAGTCAGCCTCGATGATTATATTATGTAGATTGAACTCTATCAGAATCTCTAAGAATTACTCAATGGCCATGAGTTCAACCATATTATTAGTGGCCCTCCCTAGATGACTGTGAAAGATGATTTTTATGTTGCCCTCTTCATCTCTTATGACTCCTCCATAACCAGCATCCCCAGGGTTACCTTTTGAGGCTCTGTCTATATTGAATTTTAAAAAGCCATGAGGAGGGGGTTGCCAAAAATCCTTTCCTACTGATATTTGCTTTGTTGTCTTATTTTTTCCCTGATATTTGCTATACGGATGGATGCTCTACAACAAAGTATGGGAGTAATGTTTGTAAATATTTAACATTTAACATTTATATGTTGGTTCAATTAAACAATAATAAAAGGTTAAAAGTAATATAGAGCCCAGTATGGAGGAGATGTTGTAGTGTATGTAAATGAGTGTAAACATTTAAATGTTGGCTCAATTAATAATAAAAAATTAAAAGTAATAAAAATAATAAAATTCAATTTGTTATATTGTAATTTTGTTTTCCAAAGCAACTTAGTCCCTCCAACTCAATTTATAAATTATGCTCTAGGAAAAATTACATAAATAATTATAACTATCATTGGTCAATGCTAAATTAATAGTGGCCAATAGACAAATCATTTTATAGTCTTGTTTTGGTAGGAACTAATAAATTGAGATGTGAAGTGGAAATCATTCTATAGTGTTTCTTTGGTAGGAACTAATAAACTGAGATCTGAAGTGGATAACTAAATCACTTATTCAGTCATCCACATGGAATTATATTGTGCGAAGGCTGCAACAAACCTTCAAGTTATGGTCTAATCAAATGTTTGAAATATATATATATATATTTAAGTTATTATATATATAATATATAATATATATATTAATATATATATATATTATAATAGTATATATAATATATATATTATATATAAATATATTATTATATATATATATATTGAAAAGTTAAACATTATAAATTGCATTGGTCAATGCTAACTAATAGTGATCAATAGACAAATAAATTGCTAGAGTCGTGCCTTGTCAATGGCTAATAAGGATTATGTAACCATATTTAAATTTAATTAATAAGCACATAAAAACTTAATACTTACAATCCACTTACATTATAACAATATTCTTAACCATGGATATTAGACCTTACATATATTATTGATTATATAGAGTGACAATAATTGATCATTTGGATGGAGTGGAGAGAGATAGAAAAAGAGAGAGATAGAGAGAGGGGGAGAGGTGGAGAGAGGGAAAGAGGGGGATGGGAGAGAGAAGGATAAATGGAGGGAGATAGTGACAAAGATGGAGGAGAGAGAGAGAGAGAGAGAGAGAGAGAGAGAGGGGGAGACAAAAAAATGGAGGGCGAATAGGGGGGAGCATATTGAAGATGTGGGAAGGGAAGAAGAGAGAAGGGGCAGAGATATAGGGATGTGAGAGAGAGAGGAAGGAGAGAGAGAGAGAAAGGAAGAAGGGAGGGCAGAGAGATGGAGTCAGCAGGGGAGAGAGAGGGAGGTGAACAAGAAGACATTAGGAGGAATAGGTGATAAAAAGAAGAGGGAGTCAGAGAGAGAGAGAGAGAGAGAGAGAGAGAGAGAGAGAGAGAGCTTGCGTATATTTGGGGGGTAATATAAAGAGATAAAGAAGGAGAAACGGTGAGAGTTAGATTATATATATGGAGTGGGGAGAAAGGGAAGAAGAGAGAGAGGGAGAGAGGGAGGGAGATATATATAGATATGGAGAGAGAGAGTGTGTGTTTGGGGGGTGAGATAGAGAGACAAAGAAGGAGAGATGGAGGGAGATATAGCTATAAATGGGGGGGGAGAGAGAGAGAGAGAGAGAGAGAGAGAAGAGAGAAAGATGGAGGAGATGGGGGAGAGAGAATGAGAGTGGGAGAGAGATAGTCACAAAGATGGAGGGGGGATAGTGAGGAAAGAAGAAAGAGATACATAGAAAAATATAGATATTATATAATATTGAACATTATTAACCATAGTGGAAGAGGAAGTAAGGATTTTAGAAAAGGTAAAAGAATTTGTATTTATAAAGCCATAAATATTTTGGTTTTTCATTGAAATAGATGCATTGATTTTAGTGTAGAAGTTGATCCCTAATCTTATTTTATTGATTACATTGGATGCATTGATTTTGATGTAGTTGTTGAATTCTTATCCTATTTAATTGTTTGCACTAGATATTTTGATTTTAATGTAAATGTTGATTTCTAATCCTAGTTGATTGCGTGCACTAGATGCATTGGTTTCAGTGTAAGCACAAAAAAATTATTGACGATGTGCATTAATTTCTATGTTATAGGATTCAACCATAAATAAAATATTTCAATTTTCATCTTAGATAAAATGTTCACTTACTTGAAATGTTTGCTTCTTGAAACTATAAACTATTTTTAATTGATTGCATTCTTATTATTCCTATTTTCCATCATTCAACATTGTTATTCACTTTGCATTCAAACGAGGTAATAGAAAACAAGTGACCATTGAAACTTACTTGGGGTTTAATACTCCATAAGTTACAATGGTTGACCTTGGATAAAGCTACTATTAATATTAGAGAGAAAGAGAGACAAGGTATGACGTTTAATACAAAAGCTTGAGTTAAAGATTTGAATGGTCTACAATTTCAACCACAGTTTCATATGATCTATATAAACATATGGAAAAAATAACAGGTGTGACAATAACAGTAGTAGAAGAAAATAGTTTGATATTGACCACAATGAAGACTATTTGTCATTGACTACATTATTATTATTCAAATTTTCTATCAGTACATTGTTACTTTCCATTCAAATTTTTTATTTCATCATTCAAGTTATTAATAGTCTCTATCATTCTAACAAACTGATGTAATTGAGTAAATTTAAAATTAAAATGACCAAATTAATATTATACATATTTATCATATTTAAAATATTAAAATAATTAGATGTTCAATAAATTTTGTGTGATTGTGCATGACTGAAACCAACCTAGATCCATATTAACCCTGGATATATTAAGCGTCGTGTTATACAATGTTTTTTCACACTCCTAGTCTCGTATCCTAAAGTGTCAAACTTTATGTCGTCGATTCCACAAGTGTTGTAAGTGATGAAAGTTGCCACAAACAATGTATTCACCATGAAACATGTTTGTGAAAGTCAGAAGAATATCCCTGAAGAAAAGGAGGAAACTTGTCATGGAAGAATTATGAATATCTTGTCAAAAACCTTGTTTTGCAGGCCCAATGCTACTTTTATCAAGAAAATTCATGGTGGTAACCTTTGGCATTACACATGTTAAGCGCTACCAGCACGCCTTTTATCAGGAAATCCATGTTGGTCCTCTTCAGGCAGTTTTTCCCAAAATGGAGGAGAAGCTTCTCTTACTAGAAGGCTCGAGAATGATGATGTGGTTTCAAGTAGATGAATATTGGAACGAGACCTACCATTCCTGGCCCTAGATCCTATTTTCATGGATCTCTCCCTTGAGATGGGAAATCCTCCATTTTTTCATGGATCCTCAACTCCCTATCCTTCCCTATAAATTAATTACCCACCATCCACTGAAGGTTGGCTGTTGGTTGGTTGGTTGCCATCCTAGTGCTGAATTATGCCCAAATGTCACCCATTTGCAAAGGAGAAAAGGTGTTTGAAGGCTAAGGCTTGGATTTGGAATATCACTTGAAGGAGGCTTCCAACATCAAGGCTTCATTGCTTTTAATGCTCCTTTTTTCATCTATTAATAATACAATATATGTTTTCTTTCCAAAAATGTGTCAATTATTGTCCATTTATTGTAATGGTCCTTGATATGTTACATAATTTGTAGTAGAAAATGTTATTATTTATAAAGTTTTGTTGTCTCCACTTGATGTTTCTTGCAGGCACTCATCTACACTAACGAAGAGGAGAACGCGAGCTTGGAAGACAAAGAGTCAAGGTTGACATCAAGGGTATTAGCATTAGAGAGAGGTAGGAGATCTATCCTCCTTTGTATTTTATAGTATGAATTACGAAATATTATAATTAGTTGTCTTATCTAGTTATTAGATCCTCTCATAGGACTAGAGGGATCATTTCTATTTGCAGAAAGGATTGCCTACACTACAAAATGGCGACTCCGTTGGGGAGTACACAACCCTTCAAACCTCCTTTTGTCTTTGGTCTCTTTTGATAGGTTTGGCCAATCTCTTAGTGATCCATAACTTTGAATGATTGTGGATCCACATTATGAGTGGTGTGTGGTTTAGAGCGTCAAATCTAGGTCTCTGTTCAATTTTGTTTTGCTTTATCCTAAGATTTTCTCGGGCAACATCCTTTTCCTGAGGAACATAGCGCTATCAGTGTGGATTGATTTGATTATAGTCACGTTGAAGACCCTATCAGCATGGATTTTGACCATTACAGTCGTGCTGGTCCAAAAAATGATATTTTTTAGGGTTTTCGACAGGATATGTGGAATGCTTGATCTCTAAATTTTTTCTCCTGTTTTGTTTGCATAGAATTTTGCCTTATTGTTGTTAAATTCTTAATGGTTTGCAAGAGTCTGTTCCATGTTGAAGTAGTGAAAACAAACTTTGGTTGAATCTTTAGTTCTTTGGGTAATCAAATTTATTATTTTGACTGCTTGCATGTGTCACTGATTTGTTGTTTGATAAGCATTTTTAGTTCTTTTGAAAAGCAGAAAGAAATTTCATTTGCATTTGTTAAACTTTCATCTCAAAATTGTTCATTACTTCTGGAAATTTCATTAGATTGCATTGCGTTGGAAAGTTTTTTTTTAAGATTTTCATTAAGCATATATTACATTGCTAGGTGTAGAAAGCTAATAAGTGAATCTTCATTCAATTGAAAAGGAAAAAATCATGTAGGTGAATTTTAGTGAATTAAAATTCATTTACTCTTTTATCGTTGCATTGGAATTTTTGAATTAAAGATCTAGTTAGGAAGCTGTTGTTGGTTGCATATTTGATTGTGCATTGATGTTTGCACTTCTTCCCTACACTAGATAACTTTCATTCAAATGAAAAGAGTCTTTTTGGAATATTAGTTGCATCATAGGTGTGTTTAGGTGACATCGATTTTTGAGCCTTGAAACCAAAACATAATTCGAGATCAGCTTTAAAATTCATCTCAATTAACCTAAGGAGAATTGGAACATTAACACAAACATCTAGAGTTCTAGGCTAGAGACACATTCCAACGTTGTTAAATGTAGGAGCTATCATTGTTTGCTTGCGTTGCATCCCAGGGGTGAAATCTTATTCCACGTACGTAAGTGTATATGATCGTTCTCCACATACCTTTAGGTATATCAGACGACACTCCATGCATGAAAGTGTAAAGGAACGTTCTCATCGAATGGTTACGCATTAGACAACACTACCACGAATTGCACTCCCGCGTACTATCGAGTATATTTTGGGAGTCCCTTATAGGTTGCTATCCATCCATAGTTAATCGAGTTTTTCACCTTGTATACCATGATACACCAAACACAACATTCGGGGAGATTGGTCATCGTATGTTAAGTCCTTGGTTTGATAAGGTGTATATTGTAGTTCACAGTTGCTTGGTAAACCCTTTTGCCTAGTTACCCCTTTCTTTTGTTTGTCTTTAATTTCTAAGATCAATTAATTGATTGTGGAACAACATCCTTCTTATGGTAATACTTAGTAGATATTAGGTTGAGACTAATGGCAACAATTCCTGAATCCACCAATAAAGGAAACCCCTCTTACGGGAATCCTAGTCCTTTTCCTTCTTTTGGAAATGTTGGTGCTCCTTATATAGCAAAGTTGTCCCTTCCTAGATTTACCACTGGTTTTCCGGTTTGGTTATTTTTGACCCCCATGGTTCCAAATTTCCAAACTACTTATCAACCAGGTTCTCCTCCACCTGAACAATATCGACCTCAAGTTGATCCTGAAGTTGACTCTTTTCCTTCTTCGCCCATTCGATCTTCTTCCTCTTCTTTCTCTTCTTCCTCTTCATTTGGTGAAAGAATGCAAGTTAGTAACTAGGTGGATAAGAAGAAGAAGAAAAATAAGCAAGGAGGCAACCAAGCAGCCTTTTCTAAGAATGAAACTAGTGTGGAGAAACCTTCCAATCAACCTTGCAAAGTTAAATTCCCTTGATTGCTATGTAAGGGTGTTCACCATCTTAGAAATTGTCTAGGTATTCCCAAGGTATTAGAAGTGTGGTCTTTAGTCTCACATCAGGCTTCATCACCAGCCTCTGGAGATCATGTTGGCGATAAACCCTTAACTAGTGATTGTAAGGTCCATGGGAAAAAGGGTAAATTCAAAATTCTCTATAAGTTATGTGAAGGGAATCATCCTATTCACCATTTTCTTTGTATGGATGAAGCCTCAAAAGTGTTGGAAAACCTTACAACTTCTCAGACTCATCTTCTGATTGGTTATCAAAATCTTTCCCTTGATCCTCCACTAGTTCATCAAGTGATTGATCACAATTCATCTCTAATCAATCCCACTCTCTCTAGATGTGAATCCCATGAGCCTATTCTTGACCAACCATTGGTTGAGAAAATGGTTGACTCGAGTCCATCTTCTGTTGATCGTACCTTTCTAGTAGAGAGTGAACATCATACTGCTCAGGCTCTTCTTATTTCTTCAGATCCCAATGAATTGGGGGGTAGTCCTCCCATTCCCCCGATACATGAGGGTGATCCTACCATTCCCATAATGCGGGGAAGTTATCCCATTCCCATGGCACCCCCTCCAAATGGTATGGACACTTCCTTTGATTGGAGTCAACTTATAGGATATCATCTTCCTCCTTATGTGCCCTTCCAGATCATAGTACAAGCTTATAATATACATGTACCTTGCATAATCATAGATGAAGGTGCATCTGTTAGCATTCTTACCTCAACTACTTGGCAAACTTTAGGTTCTTTGCAGCTTGTGCCTGTTACCCAAAATTTCTTGGCTTTTAACAGAGGAACCAATCAAACGTTAGGGATCCTTTCTAAGTTGCCTATTACTTTGGGAGGAAAAATTGTCTATATCGATGTAATGGCTGTCCAAGGCCCTTTGGATTTTAATTTACTCATTGGCTATGACTATGTTTGTGTCATGGGAACTCTTGTCTCTTGTCTCTTTCATGTCATATGTTTACCGCATATAGGAAGAATTGTGATCATTGATAAAATTTTGTTAGTTGGTCCTAATTTGATTCTAAATCAACCATATTCCCTAAATTGTTCTTGTATGCAAGTGGTATCACCCTCGCCACGAGTTAATTATGTGGCCACCTATTCCATGCCCACGTCTACTGATGATCTAGTCAATGATATAGTGCATCATGTACTGGGGGCATTGGAGGATGGTATTTCCATTATATACCTTGACATATATCCCTTCAACAGATTTGTTCTCCCACATGATGAGAACCTCTTGGAAGCCATGATCAAGGTGTTCGAAGCATAGTTCAAGGTTCTCAGAGTAGAGTTCTTTGTCTTGTGTCAAGCTCCTTAAAAAATGAATCAAGGTTCTCAGAGAAGAGTTCTTTGTCTTGTGTCAAGCTCCTTAAAAAATGAATCAAGGTTGTCGGAGAAGATTTCTTTGTCTTTTGTCAAGATCCTTAAAAAATGAATCAAGGTTCCTAGAGCATAGTTACTTTACTTGTGTCAAGCTCGTTAAAAAATGAAACAAGGTGTCATGAGAATGGTTCTTTTCTTGTATCAAGCTTGTTAAAAAATGAAACAAGCTGTCATGAGCATGGTTCTTTTCTTGTATCAAGCTCGTTAAAAAATGAAACCAATCTCAAGAATAGTTTTCTTTGTTTCAAGCTTGTGTAAAAAATGAAACTAATATCAAGCATGGGTTGTCTCCATTTCAAGCTTGTGTAAAAATGAAACCAAATCCAACAATAGTTTTTCTCATGTTTCAAGCTTATGAAAAAATGCAACAATCTTCAAGTATCCTCAAGCATAGTTTCCCATGTTTCAATCTTGTGTAAAAATGAAACCATCCCCACTTTACCTCTCGTGATTGTCGTCTTTATCAACCTGTTTTTTTCTAGATGAGCCTTGGTTTTTTCATTCCATTGTGACCCTCTCTTTGATTGATCATACACTTTCACTTAGTTGTTTTACCCTTTCCTGGGGAACATCTGTGACGAGTGGTCTTATTAATTGGTCTCTTGACCTTTGCATGTCTAAGTACTCCCATCATGACCAGAACCAATTGTTATCCTTTTATACCACTCGTTCCTCCAAGTGGAGTCCTCTTTCAAGTATTTTCATACTCCAAAAATATGAAAAGATTGTCTAGCACTTGTCTTTTCAAACTCATCAAAGTAAATGACAAGACTTTTACTCAGTATAAATTTATCCCTTTTCCAGGCTGAGATATACTAGCTATGAAAATGGAATACCTTAGTCGAACATGGCTAAGAGGTTCTCTTAAGTCTTGTTTTCTACCTTTTCAGAATTAAGAGACTATCTACAAAAAGGGACATCTGTAGTTTTCTTTCTGCCTCTTTCTCAAGCTATCTAAACATGAAAAAGTTGTCTATTTACCCCTCCACCATACTCGTAAAACTAAATGAAAAAGGACTTGTCATCATGACAAGACCGAGCTACTCCTTCCTAGGGATTGTTATAAATACTAGGATAGGTTCATCTGGAGGATGAGATTATATGACAAGCATATGGTATCCTATTCAAGCTTGAGATTAAAAATAAAGAGGTGCTCACTAGAAATAGTGGGGGGGAATGGAAAGGAACATATATATTGTATTTTGTATGAAATGTAGTATGTCACTCTTGAACATGACACTTATTTGTATCTCATGTCGGGTTTGGGGCATCCTCACTTTGTCACTTGGCTTACCGGGTTTGGGAAATCCATTTGCCTCTCATTTGATTATATCCTATTGTCACCATGACCTATGTTCCTATTTTGAGTCAAATGCTACCAAATTCCAGAGTCTTGTCACCAATATATTAAAGATATGCCCCACTTGCAAGCTCAAACCACATATACCCTGTCTGATTTTTTCTACAACAATCTTGAATCACTCTTGCCAACTTTGCAAAATCCTATGTTTCGTGTCGATGATGTGGGAGGCATTATGGCCCTCCTTCAATAGATCACCTCTTGTCGACTCCAACTCATTATCCAAGAATATGATCAAGGAACTCCCTTTCAGTACCTTGGAGCTTACATGCCTCAATGGCAGGTTCTTCACATATGACGATAGGTTCACATCACTAGACTTTGATTGAATGATTCTGTGAGTGTTCGACTTCAGCTTCAATGTTCACACTTTTGGATTGTGTTGTTGTACCTTGAGAGCCATCATCATCATTGGTGGTTTCTCTTGTGTCTATTAACGATTTGCATCATTGATCGATAACCAGGTGGTTTCTACCATGTTTGACTTCAACACATCTATTCACGTGGGGGGATTTGTACTTTGGTTGGATTGAGACAAATATGAAGACCTTGGGTTTCATTTGATAAATCCCAGGCTACATGGATCTATTAAGTATTCCTAATTGTAAACATGATCCTTTCTATATGGATAGATGCGTCCATGCCGTGGATCCATGTATTGTTAGATGCTTACACTTTGAGCATACTTACATCAGAGATGTTAGATATATTGTATTATGTTTGATTTGTCCTTGACTTTTATTGTAAAGCACTTCAACCATCTCTTCCCGTTCTGACTTCATGCTTTAGGGGGCATTTGTTATACAATATTTTGTCACACTCCTAGTTTCGTATCCTAAAGTGTTGAATGTTGTGTCATTTCTGCCACAAGTGATGAAAGTTGTCTCAAAAAATGTATTCACCATGAAACATGTTTGTGAATATCAGAAGAATATCCCTGAAGAAAAGAAGGAAAACTTGTCTTGGAAGAATTTTGAAAAGCTTGTTAAAAACCTTATTTTTCAAGCCCAACGCTACTTTTATCAGGCAAATCTGTGTTGGTAAGCTTTGGCATTACAGATGTCTAGCGTTTCCAACACGAATTTTATAACTCAAATCCGCATTGGTCCTCTTCTGGAAGCTTTTCCAAAAATGGAGGAGAAGATTCTCTTACTAAAAGGCTTAAGAACGACGATTTGGTTTCAGGTAGATGCATATGGAATGGGACCTCCCATTCCTGGCCCTAAATCCTCTTTCCATGGATCTCTCCCTTGAGATGTGGAACTTCTCCCTCTTTTCATGGATCCTCAACTCACTCTCCTTCCCTATAATGAATTTCCCACCATCCACTAAGGGTTGACTATTTCTTGGTTGGTTTCCATCTTACTATTGAATTGTGCTCAAATGTAGCCCATTTGTAGAGGAGCAAAGGTGTTTGAAGGCTAATTCTTGCATTTGGAATCTCACTTGAAGGAGGCTTCCAACATCAAGGCTCCATTGGTTGTAATGCTCCTTTTTTCATCTATTACTAATGCAATATATGTTTTATTTCCTTAAATGTGTCAATTATTGTCCATTTATTGTAATTCTCCTTGATATGTTACATAATTTGTATTAGAAAATGTTATGCTTTGTATAGTTTTGTTGTCTCCACTTGATCACTCATCTACACCAATGAAGAGGAGATTGTTAGCTTGGAAGCCAAAGAGTCAAGGTTGAAATAAAGGGTATTAGCATCAGAGAGAGGTAGGAGCTCTATTATCCTTTGTATTTTCTAGTATGAATTACAAAAGATTGCATGTAGCTATCTTCTTTAGTTGATAGATCCTTCCATAGGACTAGAGGGATCCTTTCTGTTTGCAGAAAGGATTTCCTACACAACAAAATGGCGACTCTACTGGGGAGTACATAACCCTTAAAACCTCCTTTTATCTTTGGTCTCTTTTGATAGGTTTGACCAATCCCTTAGTGATCCATAACTTTGCTTGATATTGGATCCAAATTATAAGTGGTGTGTGGTTTAGAGTGCCAAATATAGGTCTTTGTTCAACTTTGTTTGTTTTCTCCTAAGTTTTTGTAGACTACGCCCTTTTCCTGAGAAGCAAAGAATTATCAACGTGGATTTTTCTGTCTACGTTCGTGTTGAAGATCTTGTCAGCATGGATTTTGACCATTACAGTCGTGCTAGTCTAAAAAAAGAGATTTTTTAGAGTTGTTGATAGAAGATATGGAATTTCTTGATCTCTAAAGTCTTTCTCCTGCTTTGTTTGCATAAAATTTTGACTTATTGTTAAATTGTTAATGGTTTGCAAGAGTATGTTCCATGTTGAAGTAGTGAAAACAAAGTTTGGTTGAATCTTTAGTTCTTTGGGTAATCGAATTTACCATTTTGATTGCTTGCACTTGTTACAAATGTGTTGTTTGATAATCATTTGTAGTTCTTTTGAAAACCAAAAATAATTTGCATTTGCATTTCTTAAGCTTTCTTCTCAAAATTGATCATTACTTTTGGAAATTTCATTGGATTACATTGCATTGGAAAGTTGTTTTTGAGATTGTCATTGAGCATAGATTACATTGCTTGGTGTCGAAAGATGATAAATGCATCTTCATTCATTTGAAAAGAAAAAATTCATGTAGGTGAACTTTAGTGAATTAAAATTCATTTAGTTTTTGATCATTGCATTGGAATTGTGGAATTGAAAGATCTAGTTAGGAAGCTATTTCCAGTTTCATATTTTATTGTTGCATCGATGTTTGCACTTCTTCCCTACACTAGATAGCTTTCGTTGAAATGAAAAGAGTCTTTCTGGCATATTAGTTGCATCACAGAAGTGTTCAGGTGACATCGATTTCTAAGCCTTGAAACCGAAACATAATTCGAGATCAAATTTAAAAATCATCTCAATTAACCTAAGGAGCATTTGGAGCATTAACACAAACATATAGAGGTCTAGGCTAGAGACGCGGTCCAACTTGTTTAAACGTAGGATATGTCGTTGTTTGCCAATGTTGCATCCCAAGGGTGAAATCACATTCCACATTTGTAAGTGTATATGATCATTCTCCATGTACCTTCGAGTATATCAGATAACACTCCATGCATGAAAAATGTGAATGAATGCTATCATCGAATGATTACACATTAGACAACACTACTACGGATTGCACTCCCACGAACCATCGAGTATATTTTGGGAGTCTCCTATAGGTTGCTATCCATCCATAGGTAACCAAGCCTACTGCCTTGTATACTATGATACACCGGACACAAAATTCGGGAGATTGGATGTCATACATCAAGTCCTTGGTTTACCAAGGTGTCTATTATAGTTCATGCTTGCTTTGTAAACCCTTTTGCTTGGTTACCCCTTTCTTCTATTTGTATTTAATTTGTTAAATCAATAAATTGATAGCGGGACAACATCCTTCCTATGGAAATAATCCTTAGTAGATCTTATGTTAAGACTAATGGAAACAGTTCCCGAGTGCACCAATCAAGGAAGCCCCTCTGATGGGAAACTTGTTCCTTTTCGTTCTTTTGGAAATGTTGGTGCTCCTTATATGGAAACATTGTCCCTTCCCATATTTACCATTTGTTTTCTAGTTTGGTTATTTTTGACCCCTATGGTTTCGAATGTCCAAATTGCTTCTCAACCGGGTTCTCTTCCACCTCAAGAATATTGACCTCCGGTTGATCCTAAAGTTGACTCTTTTCCTTCTTTGCCTATTTGGTCTTCTTCCTCTCCTTCCTCTTTGTCCGGTTAAAGCATGCAAGTTAGTAACTAGGTGGATAATAAGAAGAAAAAAGGAAGATTAAGAAGAAGAAAAATAAGCAAGGAGGCAACCAAGAAACCATTGCTACAAATGCAACTAGTATGGAGAAACCTTCCAATCAACCCCATAAAGTTAAATTCCATTGCATGCTATGTAAGGGTCACCAGCTTCATGGAAATTGTCCAGGTATTCTCAAGGTATTAGAAGTGTGGTCTACAGGCTCACATCAGCCTTTATCATTAGCCTTTGGAGATCATGTTGGCGATAAACCGTCAACTAGTGATCTTAAGGTCCATGGGAAAAAGGGTAAAGTCAAATTTCCCTATAATTTATGTGAAGGGAATCATCCTATTCACCTTTTTCCTTGTATGGCTGAATCTTCCAAAGTGTTGGATAACCTTACAACTTCTCAACCTCGTCTTCTGACTGGGTATTAAAAGAATTCCCATGATCCTCCACCAATTGATAAAGTGATTGATTAGAACTAATCTCTAGTAATCCCACTCTCCATGGATGTGAATCCCATGAGCCCATTCCAGAACAACCGTTAGGTGAGAAAATGGTTGAATCAATTCCATCTTTAGTTGATCATACCTTTCTCGTAGAGAGTGAACATCATACTGCTTAGGTTCTTCTTGTTTCTTCAAATTCCAATGAATTGGGGGGGGGGGGGTGGGGGGGATCATCCTGCTCCCACGGTATAGGAGGGCGGTCCTCCCCTTGCCATAATGCAAGGGGACGGTTCTCCCATTCCCATGGCACCCCTCCAAGTATTATGGTCACTTCCTTTGGTCAGAGTTGACTTACATGAATTGTCTTCCTCCTTATGTGCCCTTCCAGATCATAGTATAGTCTTATAATATACTTGTACCTGGCACAATCATAGATGAAGGTGCATCTGTTAGTATTATTACCTCAACTACTTGGCAAGCTTTAGATTATCTACAGCTTGTGCCGTTACCCAGAATTTTTTTGTCTTTTAACAGAGGAACCAATCAACCATTAGGGATCATTCCTAAGTTGCCTCTTACTTTGGGAGGAAAAATCATCTATATCGATGTGATGGTTTTCCAAGGCCCTTTGGATTTTAATTTAATCCTTGGTCATGAATATTTTTATGTCATGGGAGCTCCTGTATCTTCTCTCTTTCATGTCATATGTTTCCCGCATGAAGGAAGAATTGTGACCATTGATCAACTTTCATTCATTGGTCGTAATTTAATTCCCAATCAACCATCTTTCCTAAATGGTCCTTCTATGCAATTTGTATCACCCTCGCCATAGGTTAATTATGTGTGGTGAGTGCCAGTATTGTAGAAATAATTCTGCAACTCCTGGGCTGCCAACTTTACTTTTATCAACCAGGTAGTTCGTAAAAAACTTGGAAGCGTCGGTGCTATATGCACAAGTACTAGTTCTCACTGCAGGTTGTCACTTGGTTAGCTGGTGCAAGATCACTAGGAGCTCTAGCCAAATTCTATAGATTTTAGAAGAAGCTCTATGTATGATGAAAGGAAATAAAGATTACTCTATAGATGCTATTCTAACTATAGAAAGGAAAAAGACTGGAATGTAAAGAAAAACCTAGTAAACCCTAATTAACAAGCTAATTCTACTTTTGCCAAAAACACTATCAAAACCATGAAAGAAATGCCATTACCTACTCAATGTAGTAAACAACATCTAACCATGCTATTTCTGGAAGTAAATAAGCAAAAAACTTATTTTTGGATTTTTATGTGAACTTAACATGCATCTAATTTATGGTGTGTGAGTATGGCAGTGAACAGGTGGCGTTAGAGGGCAGTTTCAGAGCTTGGGACGATGTAGGATGGTGTGGATGGGTCCTGTTAACACCCAGGTTGTTCCCTATGACTCCCAAGGGAATACGGCCGGGGTAACTACTAACCAATCTTTGGACTACAGCTTCTAGCCCAGCTGTAATCAGAGAGGGCTCTCTCTGTAAGGTTTGTTACTGTTCTAGTGGAGTTTTTAGGCTAGTTATGAAGTAAATGTTTGATTGTTTTTTATGTTTGGTTGGGAGGATGATTCTGATAGTTTTAGAGTGTTCTCTGCAGGTGAAACTAATCCATTGGGCAATGGGGTCTGTAGCTGTTGTTTCCTTGAGATCTTGCCTTGACTGAAACTGGAATTACAGGGCCTGTATGTATTTCATGAAACAAACTGTAAATTGTGAGGTTGAAGTGTGAATCAACTAGTGAAAAGCAATTAAGAATTCTTCACTGAGCTGGGCTGTGAGAATGAGGCCTATTACTTAGGAGCAATACTTGAATTCCTGAAATAAATAGATCACTATGATGAAACAGTTTGAAAGGTAGCAATTAAGAATTACACTTTCATTACTATAACTGAGGAAAACATTTATAATAGCTTGGATTGAGCTCAAGGTAATCTGTGATTAAATCTTGAGACTATTCTTTTTCCTTGCTATTAAGATATGTAATATATGGAATACATTAATGAAAAAGATAGTAAACATATAACAGAGAGAAACAAGGAAACTTATTGAGCCATGAAACACGCAGGAATCCTGCAATATTCAGTCATACACCAGC